>MU832225.1:0-81519 GCA_029204225.1 Diphasiastrum complanatum | reverse complement strand
AACTCACAAATACACTAACATCCATATACACTAACATTTGAAATACAAGAGTTGGCTTCTTCAATGCATCCTCTTCACCATGCCATCTTGCCATTCTTCATGTCCTTCAAGCCCTCTTTGCCATTGTCCTTAACCCATTTGATAGTACACCTAGTGGCCTTCACAAGAGAGTGGAGGAGTGGTGCATTCAAGGCCCTCTTCCAAACTAGCGAAGATGCCATTTTTGTCAAAGGCTAGGGAGACCATTCAAGTTTCCCATTTTGTGCACCCTAGAAGCCCAAAATGTCAATGGCTAGTGGGTGCACCTCCCAATTTTTATAGCCTCCAAGATGTTTTGGCATTTAATAACCCAAATTTTGGGTGAGGCCCTTTTTCAACCCCTATTTTTTGTAGGGGCCCTCATTTTTCTTTGGTACCTCGTTTTTGGCTTTTCTTCATTTTTTTCAAGGGTCGTGCGCCTACTGCTCATTTGTCTGGGTTTTTGGCCTGTTGGGTAACCACTTGGCCCACACATTTCGTTAACTGTCCGTAAATTGCCCAAACTTTGCCGTAGGGTTTCTGTGACTCCTTGACATTGAAGCCATATTTCCCAGTCCTCGTTTTTACCCGGGAAACTTTCTTTTCTCCGGTTCCTTTACCTTCTGTGGTTGCTTTTTCGGCAGTGCTGTTGACTAGGGGTCCCCACTACAACCAACGGTTCCTTGAAAATATACACTGAGTGATCATATATTAGTAAAAATGGACTCAGAACATGGTGGGATTTTAGCATGGTTCATACCGGCTATTTTTTTACAACTGGCCATTTTTTTTGGAAAGCTTGTAAAATATTTACCGGCCATTTCTAAGCCACAAAATTTCATTCTAGCCTCATTTTGGGGCGGGCTGGGACCCAATTCTAGGAGGGACCCGGCACTTTTGGCTCGGTCTTACAAAACTTGACCACACAAAATATTTTTTGACGGGTTTATAAAAAAAAAAGTCAATTTTCTTACTTTTAAACTGTGACTAGCCCCTTTAGGGGCGGGCTGGGACCCAGACCTAAGGCAAATTTGTGCCAATTTTTCTCTAATAGCCGGATTTTACATGCCGGTTTTTTTTTAATTATTGCGAACTTAAACTTCAATATTAGTCCGATTTTCCGTGCGAAAATATCGACTAACATGCGCGCATGAGCTCACACACACCCCATCGGCCGCCCGCCATAGGCAGACACACTTCGCTAGTCATATATATTAAAGATATTTTAGTAAGATAGTGTATCCATACATGTGTCACACTACCTACCTAACTTGTGTTACACTACCTATGTTCCAACGTTTACAAAATATATAAAAAAATTCTCTCTCTCTCTCTCTCTCTCTCTCTCACACACACACACACACACACACACACACACACACCCCATTGGACGCCCACCATAGGCGGACACACTTCGCTAGTATAAAGTTAAAAAAAAGACGCAGTTTTCAAATGAAGCTCACCTAAAAAAGACACGTCACCTTTGAGAAAATCATGGCAATAAGGTCTATCGAATCAAAGCTAACAAAAAAATGAGAGCAAATATTTATCCTTGTAAGAGAAAAGAACTTGGAGACTATGATGTCTTGGAATAGGAACTTTTTACTTGACAAATATAGGCATCTGTTTAATCTCGTCCTAAAGTACTACTCTCTGGGCTCCATTCACCAGCCCAGTACAAAGTGTAAGGGTCTACCACTTTAGTGACATTTACAAACTACAATGATACAAAGTGATCTAGAGCCCAAAAAGCCATTGAAGCTGATTCTGAGAATGCGACACAGCACAAATACCAAACCCGGTCAGCCCCACGTACCGTATACTGCATACCAACTCTCTCTCGATGGTGGTAATTGCTTCGTACTCACCTTACATGCAGCGATCCTTTGTAGAGCACATGCTTTTTTTCTAACTCTATATCTGATATCATGCAGCCAGAAAGAGTGGAGAGGGAAAGAGCAGTGTTTTTAGAGTCTTTCTCAAATATGTTACAACTTACAGAAGATATGCTGAGACGAGCAGTTGAGAGGGAGCAAAGAACAGTGTTTTTGGAGTCTTTTTTTTATATGTTAAAACTTCTGAAGATATGCTGAGACGAGATACTCTTTTGGCTAGAGGACAGTGCACGGATGATGGTGAATGGAGGCTATTTCTTTTCCGTAGAGGACAGTGCATGGTTGGTGAATGAAAGCTATGATTGTTTTATTAGAAATTAGAGACTAGAGTGAACAAGCAATTGTGAAGCAATGATCAATTGTATTATGAGATGCGAAGCACGTTGGAGGAAAGATGTACTTTTAGTGTTTTTATTAAATTTGTACTAGGTAATGGACATTGGGAGCCCCATTATTACAAATAATCTCGATATCGAGTGGCGGAGGCCAAGAACTGTTTGTGGACCGGATTATGAGTGGTAATGGCTCGACCAATTAATCATTACCGCACGTAATTGGCTCTCTCTCTCTCTCTATCAATACACGTGCATAATGTGCAGGCTGGATTATTGAGTAACAAAGAAAAACAAGAACGATGTGGTATTGTACCACAAAGGTCTTGCCATGTCATATTGTCATATTTTAACTTTTTGACCTTTTGTCAAAGTTAAAAGAATGTAGAATAATAGCTTAGTAGAATTTTGACTGTTGTTTTTAATTTTTATAGGCAAATGTCTTATGGATTGTGACAATGTTTTTTTTCGGGTCAATCCAACAATTTTAGCATTATGTCAAGGCCTTTGTGACATAATAAAAAGATGAGCACGTGGATGATCCATTCTCTGCTTTTGCATGCAATAGAATCAATACGTTGCTATGTAAGTCAAGTAGCATGAGACCATGATAAGATAAATAGAATTAAATGCACTTTTCAGGTGATTCATATCTAATTTAGATATTGACAATGTCATATGTTTTGAATCTGAAATATATCTATGTTTTTGATAAGCTTGTATTTTATAATAAGAAACTTGGTATTAGTTTATTTTGATATTTGAAGTTGCACAAAGCAACAATTTGCCTATAGATTTGTGGTATTTTTTTTGAAGTTCAGACGCATTTATTAGATTTTTTTGCTAAAAATTTAAGAATCGATAACTTAAGCTATCGTGATGACTCATTCGTTTTTTTTGACAGGCGAAAAATATGAAGTGAGAGAAAATGAAAATGCGACACTGTAGTTAAACTCCGTGTATTTCTGCAGACTGTGTAAAAACACTTGTAAATCTGTAGATTGTAAAAGAACACGAAAAAATCCGCAGAACTGGATAAACAGTGGAAGAGGATTAAAACCGATTAGTCGATTAGTAAGAAGGAGAATAATCCAACATTCCACACTTTCCAAAAGTGTTTATTCAAATGCTTTTTGACTTGTATAACTTTGAAAAGTCAAACTCTAAGTCTAATATGAAAATTGGCCTCAATTGCCAAATATACAAATATGACCTAAATAGCAAAACTAGTCAAAATCTTTACAAGTTACATTAGGCAAGAACTATTGCTCCTACAATATGATATATCCACATATTCAGATTCCTTTCCAATGGAAACTTATTAAGTTGCTTTAACATTTTTATTCTTCTCTAATAGCTTATATCAATAATCGATCATATAATAACTATTCTTAAATTGTTATTTTAAAAGATGTATTTCTAAATGTAACAAAATTTGTGTCAATTTTTTGCAAGTACATAAAAGACACGAGTCTGAGATCAAATGTAGAGATATTGGAGAAACTATTCAAATATTGGAGAAACATTGAAATTTGGTGTCATAACAATAAAATTCCATCATCATTATGGAATAGAAAACAAGTAGAAATTGCAATAAAGTGATATCACATAGACACAACTTGATCGTAATAATTCATATTCATATCAATGAAAATTCCAAAGATGGGTTGAGTACAAGTAACATTGTATCTATATTTGATGATAATATGTACATTTTTATGTACATTTGGTTTTATTCAGTATTTTTTTCTATGTTTTTTTCTATAGCAAGAGAAGTATCAGGTAAATTGCTTGCTCCTATGCTATTTCAGATTTAGGAGCTTGATAAAGCACAATCTCCTGTCCTGATGATTGCACTTCCTCTTCATTGAGAAGGACTTGTATACCCCGTTGATCGTAAATACTAATGTCTGTTTTTTGAGCAACCTGAAAGGCTGTCAGAGCAGGGGCGACTTTTTTGGTATCACCCGTGGGTTTGTCGATTTCAGGAATAAAACTTCTGTCGTTTGTAAAAAAAACCTTAATCAGCTCTTTTCACAATCTGTACACTTTATCGAGGTTGTATGGTTCGATAGTGAATTGTCATTGACAACAAGATGGATGAGTAACTTTTTAAAAATGACACTAAAGAAATCAGATCTAAAATACAAAAGTAAAATGAACAGTTTTGTCAAAAATCCAAATTAGAAGAAAAAATATATTACCTTATTAAGATCAATGTCCACTTGAAGATTATACCATTCAAAAAATAACTGTATTGTACAAAACGAACCATGCACAACTGAAAGAATCCCTCTACTATACAGACTGCATATATTGAAAGAAAAGTATTCACATTCTGAAAAATATTCTCTTAATTTTTTTTTACAAAACTTATGTTTGTAAAATTATATGAATGAATTAGCAATAATGTTTGTTAGGACAGATTTTATTTGTGAATTGGCCATTGTTGGTATATGCCGGATGGCTAAAGGAAGCAAAGCATCAAATTTTCTATGTGTGTTGTCAGTTGAATTGATTTTCACACATAAAATATGATACTCTCTTTATTGACTTTTACAGAAAGAATGTTGAGGCTCCAATGTCGGCTGCAATTTTTAAAAGAAATTAGAAACCAAATATAAGAATATTTAAAGATCAAATCATTTCCAAAGTAAAAAAACTTATTTATTTTCATAAGGAATCAAATTAAATTTGGCCACAGGGCTGCGTTCGATGAAGTATACAACGCCATTAAAATTGGCCTCCTTTGTTTTAATTGCGGACATGAAAAATGGACTTACAACAACAACGTCTTGTAGGAAATTGAGACTGATGTTTCGTTGTAAAATTTTGTTGAGCAGCATGAACAATAGTGTCCGAAATCTTCGCACATTTATTTTTCACAAAAATTTGGATCCAACCGAAAGCTTTGTTGGGTATCTTGAAGAAAAAAATTAAAATAATTGTCGAGACAATCTATTTTACTAGCTAAATAGGCTTCATACTCATTATAGTAATCAGAATAAAAAACCCTACCTAGGATCGTAAGGGATTCTAACAAAAAGAGAATGTACAAGGGCTTGTAGAGATGAGAAGACTATATCTACAGATCTCCCCGAAATGTTGTCAAGTTCCTCTTGGGTTATTTCCTGCTTGGGAGAAAAAAACCTTTTGAGTAGCTTGAACATCAATAGAAGGAGGAGAGGATGACTCTGAATCCGATTCAGAGTCAGAAGACTCTGGAGGGGTGGAGAGGAGAGTTGAAGCAGCTGGCCTAGGAATTCGGCTTAAGAGGGGCATGACTGATTCCTCTTCCTCCTAGAGGTCGTGGGCACATATGTCCTGTCCAAAGACAGATATCTTGAGGTGCTAGTATTATCAACGTGAAGATTTGAGTAACGTGCCCGAAGTTGTTTGAGGATTACAAAATCCTTAGGCATGATGGTAACACACTTACTATGCACGGCTAAGAGACAAGAATCTTCAAAAAACTGGGAGACTCTACAACACCTTGCAGGGCCTACATGACAATAGCAGTGAATCTCACATGCTACCCCATGGATAGTGTGACATTTCTAACAGATCGGTTGAAAGGAGCTTTAGGAATCAATAATTTAGTGGAACTCTATAGTTTCCTAATCTCACTCAGCCAAACCTGCTTCCATCCATGACGACGACTAGTACCAAGGGGAATACGGGCATAGGAGGGTTGGACAATGCTACGTTGGCGAGCAATGGACTTGACACAGGCCATCATTATTTATAGAAAAATTGAAAAAAAGATCAAAATTGAATATTGCTTTCGAGCACAGTGGGCAAAAGCAAAAAAAACATATATAGAAAGTGTGCTTTGACAACAATATTATAGGGAGGACGATATCGATCTCGAGCGCAGAAGATAAGATAAAAAAAAACAACAGGAAGCATCGTGTTCGAGAGCGATATTGGACGAGTGCAAATTGTGTGCTTGGACGGTGGCAAATGGCAAAGGGCTTGCTCGAGACCGATATCATAGAAAGCCAAATTCTTTTGCGATGAAAAATGCTTGTTGGCAATGTCCTTATAAGCTAAATTTGTCCACACGTGCAAACGACGGTGGCTGGACACATATCATCACGAGAAAGTACGATGTGCAAATCTGTATCACTAATAATGTGTACCACGTGGCTTTTTACACGTGTCAAAATCTGATTTGCGACGTGTTAAATCATAACTACTGGGCCACGTGTCACAAATGTGAATCACTACATGTCATTGCACACGTGTGACAGATTCTATCTAATGATGGCATTATGTCAGAATACGTGCACCAATAAAAAATCGACACGTATCTTTTTCGATGGACTTCACACGTGCAATTTTTTTTTTAATAAATATCTGTGTTTTGGCTCAATTTTTCATGCATTTTTCACCATTCTCTCGCTTCTGATATCGTTCTTGAACACACAAATACTATCTTTAATAGTCTCGTATATCTCTTGCGCTCAAGATCGATATCACATTTTCAAACTGATATTTATGTCCCTAATATCGGTATTGAGAGTTCACTCCATATCTTTTCTATTTCCCTCATTTCTTTGCGCTCAAGATCAATATTTGCTTTTGATATCATTTTTGAGCGCAATATTTTTCATCTTTTTTTTTTTTTTTTTTTTTTCGATTTCAATCTTGTGCTCAAAATTGATATTGTGTTCTATTTATTGTCATTGTCCTCTATTTTATAGAAATGTTTAGATTTGAGACTACTTTATTTTTTTTTTAGAAATTCAGAATTATTGATAATATTGATTATTTTAAATCATTTTTTTTGTTTCTTTCTATTTTGCCTTCTATCACCCAAGGTCCTGGTGTAGAGGCTTTTTCTGAGACTTATCTTAGATTCAAGTCTTTCATAAATCCACCTTTCTATAAATCTCAGAATAAGGATATGATATATTATCAAGACTTGGTGAACATTGACAAAAATAAATATAAATCAAAACTTGATAGGATGTTCACTAAGTTGCATGATGACTTCGAATCTATAGATAGTTGCCCTCTACATGATAAGAAGTGCATATTTTTGGAATTTTAGTCAACGTTTGTTTGTTTTTCTTTTGTTAAATATTAATTATATTCTGATATTGCATCAACATCTACTTTTGAGGTCGGTTCTTCAAGTAGTGTCAAAACTACAAAATCCAAACTTATTGATTTGGATGTATTTCTTTAGGATACTTGTGTATATAATGATGATTATTCAGATTTTGCTCATGTTCGAAATAGGGCTTTATTTATAGGTTCTCTTTCTACTATCTCTCTGTCCTCTAACTGCAAGACTTTGATTACTCTCCCTACTTATATTATCAATAATGATTCTTTTTTAACTTTATCGGATATATCTAATCTTTTTTACTTTACATAGGCCGAAGTCCTTTGTATTTTGAACAAAAAATTAGATGAATTTTCTAGCTAAATGATTACGAGATTGATGATCTTCTCCCAAGAGTGGATGATCCAGTCAATGATCAATTTTCTTCAGAAAAACATTGTTTGAAAATGGTTGTTGATCAAGTTCATAGAAACGAAGCTGATCTTCTTAGCGAAGATGAGTTTCAAATAATTTAAAATCGATTTGGCTTTCTGGAGCTTTCTGTATAGACTCCAAGCTCTTTGACTACGAGAGGAGGCCACAATGCTGATAGTGAGAAAGTCATAAGTGAAGACCAAGTTGAATGCGTAAGTTTTTTTTTGAGTTTTATTAGATGATGTGTAATGCCAAAATTTTTGTAGTAAAACTCACATATATTTTTCTATTTCAGAAAATTTATATGTGGATGAGTTTGCAATTTGTCGAGGAGGACACAGATTTTTGGTTGGTGAATTTTTAAGAGATCATGCACTGGGACATTATTTGAAGTCCTTCAAGAATAATGAGATAAGTGTGGCCCATTCAAAATTTTATCAACACGGTGAAACAATGATTATGACGATCAAAGCACTTTCTCATTTTCTTGGTGGACATAATTTTGTGAGCGTGCATAGAATATTTTTTTTTAGAAAAAACATAGCTCTTAAATTTTAGGATAAGACCTAGTGAACTCAATGCTTAGATCATGACATTTTACATTGTATGTTGTCTAAGTAGATTTGAGTAAGGTACGCAACTATGAACACTTGGATCCATATGAAAGAAGAAAGCTATTGCATGACTCCAAGCTGCAATTGTCATTGGAGAAGGTGTCGAAGAAGGAATAGATTATTAAAATTATCGAAAGTTTGTATAATTTTTTTGTGTATCAATATATAAAATGATATCTAATGCCTATTGGTTGCATGCTTTTTGAAATTCCTCATAGTTTGTCCATTTTGTATTGTGACGAATCTGCACTCTTCTATAAAACCATTGGAAAAACTGCAAAATGCAGCTATTCTTTGTACTGATTTGACCATGTTGTGTACTTTTGTGAAATGCCGCTCTTGCTTGCCAATGAGATTTTTCCATTCCTTGTGATGACCATATGCTGAGGCTTCCACAATTTTTTGAATGATGTTGTAATATGTGCTGCATTTCATAAATCAAAATCAAAATCAGTACTAGAAAAAAAATAGTAACATGAAATTTTGTAATGCATTGAATTCTTACCATATAATGTATTATGTGATCTTCTCTCCATGCACTCGTAACTGCATCAAAAAATTCATTGGTTGTTTTCTGTATCATTTGCACATGAAAATATCAAAATCGTGAAAAGACAATAATAAGTGCCTTCCAAATAAGATTTACTTTATTATACACACGACTTTTTTCCTAGATAATCTTTACACAAGTGATAGTAACTATCACCTATTTGAGCTCTAACTATGCATAAGATACAATCCGAGATTAAGAAATTGAAAATACCAACATCTTGGAACATTTCAAATTCCAAGCGTTATTCACACAAGTAAAAAATTTACATGATTGTAAACAGTCCTTAAGAAAATAATTTTTATGTTGGAAGAATCATCATATGAATTTTTATCTGAAATCCATATTCAAGAAATCCAAAGGAAATAAGGGTTTTTTAAAAGTGAGAACTAGCTTTTAAGGGTTTTCGATTTGGAATTTATGAGATACCATTTAGGGATATCGGATCTATATCTCATAATCTCTCCAAATACCCTAACAACATGGTGAAAAAAAAATGAGAAATGATATGAAAATCTAATATAAATGAATTTAAAAACTTCATGTCACAAAAGTTTAAAATTCATATATAATCTTCAAAATCATTATGAAATAGTCATGTACATGCTTTCCAAAAGTCATCAAGGTCATTGACGTCTTTAGGCTTTTTTAGAAGAGCTTCAATAGAGAGAACGACAACTTCTTCAACAGTTTCTTCTACATTGACAACATTATAATCCTGAACTAAGACATCTACAAAGTCTTCTGTGTCACCCACTTTCTCACTAGCGAAAAGTTGTGGTTTTTTTGACAGAGGAATTACAGAGTTTTTATCATCTGTAAACTTTCCTACCTCTGTTAGTTCATCTAACAAAACTGAGATGGATTTCATTCATATTTTTACAAATTCTACTAAACCAGAATTTAATTTTACAACAACAACATACATTCCTTTTTGCACAGCGCATGCGTTTGTAGTACTGTTTCCGAGAAACAAATCTAAAATTCAATCCGCTGGGTGTGAAAAAATGTCAATAAGATGATTAATTAATTGTTGTGGCTTTTGATAAAGACAAGCCACAAAATCTATCATCGGATTTTTTAATTTTTTTGTGACTGTTGAAAATTGGAACAAGTTTCCAAAGCTAGTCAGACCGGTGGTGGTATAATGCAACATAGAGAGTTTGTCATCCAATGAATAATAACCAATGGTTATGTATTCAATATCATTGCACAGTCGTGCACACCACCAGCATTGCGAACATTGGACTTGTACCTACAAAAAGAAAAGTAAAATATTATTTTAAACAATGATCTATGCTCAGCATATAATATATATAAAAATAAAACAAATAAAGTTAATTTAAAAAAAAATTAAAAAAACGTACCAAATAGCATTTTTAATCCCAACATTGCAAAAGAAATTTACTTACAAGAGCCCACACCTGAAAAAATAACATTAAGAAGACAAAATATTAATTTTTTTTGAAATTTCATTTATTAATTTTAAAAACGTTTGAACCAAACATTTCTTGCTAAGCATAGTAAAGCAATTACCTAAACTAAAAATTTATGAACCAAACATTCTATGCTAAGCATAGTAAACTAATTACCTTGCCACTACGAAATGCAAGCTGGTAAAACTTATCATATTTCATAAGGCTCTACGTCGGATTCTTAAATCAAATGACAGGCTTGTTTCTTGATTACAAAGTGTTTCAGCTCCAACTGGTTAAAATCTCCAGCTTTGGAAATTCTAATAAATACTTTGTGAAAAAAATCTTATCCTCTGGATGGCCGTCATTTTTATCCTATAGTCTTGGTCAATGTTATGGTCCCAAGCAAGAAGTTAGCTTCCCTAGCAAAAGCAACAACACTAATAGATCGGAAAGAAGCTATATGAGGGTACTCCTGGGACAATTGATTTCTGGCTTGTAAACTATAAATGTCGTCCAAAACAAAAAAATGATAAGAATCTAAAAAAAAAAAATCAAATTCCGAAACATATCTACATTTAGTCGGATCTACCAAAACAACAAAAGATTTCACAATTGCTTGCGTATGATTTTTAAATTTAATTTTGGGCTCTTGAACCTTCATTGGTTGATCTCTAGTGGATGGATCAATAGGAGGTCGATCACACTGGTCTATATCCAAAATTAATGTAGTTTCTCTATTTTTTTTTTTGTTTTATGAATTTGATCTCTAATTTTAGATCTCTCAGATGAATCCTTCAACGGTTGGATAGTGGCTCCATGCAAAACTAAAGTGGCCTCTTCCATTTTCTTTTTACTTTCGTCAGATGGAACTACTTTTGATCGCTTGGCCATGGATTTGTTTTTAGACCTTTTTTTTTTTTTGGGGAAGAGGGTTGATTCGAAGGGTGCAAATTTAGCAATGGTAACTGTTTTGGATGGGACAGTGGAAGAAGCTATATTGTCACGTGCTACTACAACTATCTTTGTACTACAAGAAAAATAGACTGGATTCTTTTCCTCAACAACAACAAACAGGACGTTGTGCGATCATATGTCTAGAAAACTAGTTTTTGGCCTTTTTAGCCACTAGAACTTGAATTTAATCATATGTACAACCTATATGATTATGGTACATGACAAGTACACTATTTTCACACGTGGGAACAGGCTCCACACATGTGTGTTTATCTATATACAAGATTTTTGGCCTCTACCAAGCTTATTTTTGCATTTTTCACACTCCTCAAAAATCTAGCTTGGTAAATCTAGCTTGATGGAAAACATGATGATCTTGAACATGGGCTGAATTGGTCTTTGCTGGTTCAAAAGGTGTGAAGATCAGCCAATGAGCTTGATGTTGATCTGAAATCACCATATCCATGATAGTGCTTCTTTGATGTTGACATCTTTGATGAGCTTGAGAGCTTTGCACCATCCTAGCACCTCCAAAATTGATTCCTTCCAAATTTCATGTAGATTCTTGACTTTGAGTCTTGCTCCTTCTTCATGTGCATGCTCCTTCATGAGAAAATAAATATTTTTTCTTGATTTATTAGGATCACAAAGATCTAACATCATGTTACCACGATCTAGAGAATTAGACTCATCCAAATTGGCAAGACTATGCATGCTATAATAACAAAGTGTTTGCATCATATCTTCATGCTTGTTTACAATGCTAATCTCTGATCCAATGAGGCTAAATACTTCATTATGGAGATAAGTGTCTTTAGAAGATGATTCACTTACTCTCATAAAGAGTTTACAATTTGCCTCAATACAAATTTTCAAACTATGAGTGAACAAATCACTTTTGCTCTTGCATGACTCAAGAGCATACATTTGATGAAATAACCATTTGCTTTCTAGTTGATTTATAATCAATTTCAAACTTTTAAGAACATCATCTATGTTCTCAAGAGAGACTTCATACTCAACTAGTATGGTTTTACTCCAATTTTGAGATGCAATGATCTCACTAAAGCAAATTGATTTATCAAATGACATAAGAGAAATAAGTATGTGATGTATACCACATGAGATATGCTCCTCTTTCCCTTGAAATGTGAGCCACATGGACTCAACCATATTTCTTGAGTTTCTTTTTGGAATCACAATTTGAGAAGGTCTCTCCTCCTCAATCCTAGGCACACTTGAACCTTGAGAAGGATTCTCCTCCCCAATCCTTGGCACATTTGAACCTTGAGATGACTCCTTAATATCCTCTTCATGGTGCTCCTTTTTGATGGAAATCCGAGACCTCCATGTCTCATAATGATCACAGGTATGACATTCAATATGCACTTCCTATGATTATCAAGATTACTTATGCTAGAAACATAAGTCCAAAAATCACCACAACTTGGCATGATTTTTCTAATATTGAAATCAAAAGGTATCTCCATCTCAATAAGGCTAACTAGTTGCTTATGGATATAAGTGTCCACTTTGGATGCTTCACTTATTCTCATAAGAAGTTTACAACTTGCCTTTAGGATTGAAAACATAGAATTTTCATCTTTATGAATGAACACATCATTCATGATCTTATTGAAACCAAAAGATCCTACATTTTGAAGATATTTCCATTTCCTTGACTTCATAACTAATGTAAGCTTACAAGGAAAACATATTTTGCTATCTTTTAAGGCATCACACTCAACTAGCATTGCCTTAAGCCACCTTTGAGATACAAAAATTCCTTCAAAACAAAATAGATCTTCATAAGTTGACATGAGAGCATAAATGAAACTATTTTCATTTTGTGATTGATATCTCTTGGATCATAACAATAAGTTTGAACTTATCTAAAGTTCCAAGCAAAATACTTTCCAAGGAGATAAAATAAATCCAGGTTACTTTCATGAAAGTGACATCTATCTTTGCATCTTGAACCAAACAATGTACTTCCAAATGAAAAATTTCAAAATATTTGACATGTGTTGTGATGGACTTGAAGACAAATCTTGCAAGTCCTTATAAGACTCCAAGCCTCATTCACCTTTCCACAAAGGAAACACCTTTCCTTGGACTTGTCCTTCTTGTATTTGCATTTTGAACTTGAAGCTCCATCCTTCACCTCGGCCCCCTTGCCTTGGTTCTCCTTGGATGGATTGGTCTTCTTTTTGTAGCATCTTGAGAAAATATATCCTCCCTTGCCACAAAGGTTGCACTTAGGATCCTTTCTTTCCTTCAGTAGGATGCCACCTATTGATGCCATGTGAATAAAAACCTGTGATATGATTCTACAAATGTAATTTGTGACTTTCAAGAGACTAGATCTGAACATCTTCAATAATCTAGAATGATCTACAAAAGATCTAGCTCACAAACCTAAGAATCAATCTTCACAGTAATGACTAGTCACTTGGAAACTTTGCTTTGATCACTAAGACAAAAGCACGCAATCTTTGAATCAAATCACTAAAGAGATCAGATCCAATCTCCTATTGGACTCATCAAATACCAATGACTCTTTCTTTTGAAATTTGAAATGGATATGAAAAAGATTTGACACCTAGATTTTCCTTTTCACTTGACTAGTTCTCTCAACACTTGAGATTCTTGAACAAAAGATGGGTTTTGTTTCAAATACATGAAAATCAAACTTAATCACTTCTTTTGGATCACTCTTGACCCAAATAATCTCACACTTGAGATTTATAATGAATTTGATTTGATTTGACAACAAACTATACCACCAATTTTTCACAAAGCTTAAAATGTTAGACAACTAGTGATTCACAAAGATCTCAACCATGCATGAATACTCAAATATGGACTCCTCCTCATTCTAGACATCCAATGGGATCTCAAAATGACCCTCACACTCTCACAAAGAAAGTTGAATAGAACTAATTTGAGTTTTATACATACTATGTCAATTTTTGCTCAATAAATTGATTCAATCACCCCTATTGGATTTCACCAATTACTCTATCTCTTAAGACTTGGAATGAAATTCAAAATCAAAATTTGTGATTTTTCTCACTAAGACATTGTGCTTCAAAGAGCTAATGCCACTTAGAAAGATTTGATCACCTGGGAAGAGACAAACTCTCCACCAATAACAACAAAAAATGAGCTTCTAGATCTTGTCTTCTACAAAGGAAGGAACTCTTAGAAAATTGGATCTCTCTCTACACATTTGCCATAGGCACCTTAATGAATCTTTTCAAACCTTACAATCACTCAAACAAATTGAGTAGGGTTGAACAATGTGACTTGGATCTCAATCTCTTTTCTAGAACTCTCAATTTAAGCCAATCTATGTCAAATTCTACAAAAGATTTGCATAGATGCTCTATATGCACTAGAAACTCTTAAAGGTTTCACTTGGAGGACAGATCCAAGGATGTTTTCTAGCAAATTGATGCTTCTAAACTTGACCCTATCACTCTTGAACAAATCTAGAGTGATGGTACAATGGATTACAACCTCTCACCTTGCATATCACTCCTTAATCTATGATTTTTTAGCAAAATCTCTCTCAACTTCAACATGCACTCAAAAAATCAGAGATGATCAATTAATGCACCTATTTCAAGCTTCAAATTTAAATTCTTGGCTGATCTAATCCAAGAACTAATCAAGGGATTAGATTCTCTATAGAAAATGCTTGATTTTGCACTAAAAATCTCTCAAATTGGGTGTGTGAGTCAAATTGTACAAATTTTTGAATTTTCTCAGCCAAAACCAGAGCTGTATGGACTCACACGTGTGAAAAGGGTTCCTACAACCCACAACAAGTTTTGGTCCAAAAATTTTGAGAATATCTATCAAATCCAACTCGCTACCCAAAATTTGACTAGTTTCCAAAAAATTGCTAATTTTGGCTTTGATTTGGATTAACCCTATCAATTTCAACAAAACCTCTTATACTGGGCTCTGATACCATGTGCAAAAAGTAAAAAAAGGACCAAGAGTGGATCCTAATCTGATCCTCAAGAGGGATTGGTTGTCAGATTACTTGATCTATCAATCTACTTCAGATTAAGATCAATCTAGATCAATTCTAGACACAAAATCCTAACAAGAACAATCATTAATTGAAGGTAAGTGTACTTTATGGTTTCACACGTGTGAAACACTGTCTGAGTATGGACTCCAACCTGAAAATAAAGTACACATTGATAGCACCTCAAAACAATCAAAACAAATGTAGACAAATGGAGAGAATCACTCAAAATTGCTTCCAAAACCAAGATTGGTGTCTCACATTGATTATGGCCAAATGTGGCTCTATATATACAATAAGTGGGAGCTCGTGGTACTGATCATCCCTTTGATCCCACATGTGTGAAGGTGCTTTGTCATATGATGATTCATCATGCAAAACTGACACTTGGACAAAACCTTCTATTTTGAGCACTTTTGGCCCATTTTCCTTTTATATGGAGATATACTTGAAAATATTCTAGAAGTCAAAATTCGTCTACTTCAACTTATTCCACACATGTGAGCTGTCCTCTACACATGGGATGTGACACCTAACCAAAGGATGTGGCTCATGCAAGCAATAGACTGATGCCATGTGTCATATGTCTAGAAAACTAGTTTTTGGCCTTTTTAGCCACTAGAACTTGAATTAAATCATATGTACAACCTATATGATTATGGTACATGACAAGTACACTATTTTCACATGTGGGAACAGGCTCCACACATGTGTGTTTATCTATATACAAGATTTTTGGCCTCTACCAAGCTTATTTTGGCATTTTTCACAGACGTTTCTTAAACATTGTTTGAGGCTCTACATGACAGAAAACAAAAAATTAATGTTAGAGAACTTGGAGTATTCATAAAGTAACCTATGCTCAACATAGATTGGAATTATTATAGTATCAAATATTATAAAATCTAATTCATTCCAAACAAGATAAATGGTTTGCGTAAAAATTTACAATTTATTCCTTTTATGTATTTATACCAATGTCACAAGGGCTTTGTCAAAATACGTCTTAACGACTTCATCTTTGCAAAGTCGAATATTAAACATTCCCTTGTCCAAAATGAATATCGAACGACTTTTGTTAAGTTCTTTTACAAGAACATTGACAAAGCCCTGTTGCTCCGCATTTATTTTTGTTCAAAATTTCACTCTAAGTCTGCAAAATACAGTTATTATTGGCAATTCATTAGATTTTTAACAAAGAAATCTTTTGAAATTCGAGTTTGATTGAAAAAAATATATCCAAAAATTTGATTAAAAAGTAGCATCTTTGTTTGGATTTTTAGGTTTTTAAAACATTTTTAAGTCCAACCAAAGATTTTTTTTTTTAAATTCTATGCTGAGCATAGAAAATTCTTTTATTTTGTAACTATTGGCTATGCTCAGCATAGAAACCTTCTTTCCTCGCTCCCAAATTTTTTGCTGAGCATAACACCTCTTCAATCCTTAAGTGGTTATGTTATGCTCAACATAAGATATTCTCTTAATCTCTACTGAGTTTTATGCTGAGCATAACATGCTTTCTCACTTCATGCGGTTAAGTTATGTTGAGCATAGAATTCCCTCTTTAGCTCGCCCGCATTTTATGCTCAGCATAATGTAACCGCGTAAAGTGAGAAAGCATGCTATGCTCAACATAGAACTCGGTAGAGATTAAGAGAATATCTTATGCTGAGCATAACATAATCACTTAATAATTGAAGAGGTTTTATGCTTAGCATAAGATTTGGGATCAAGGAAAGAAGCTTTCTATGCTGAGCATAGCCAATAGTTACAAAATAAAAGAATTTTCTATGCTCAACATAAAATTTAAAAGAAATTGAATATTTCTTTTAAGATTTTTGCAGTACAAGATTGGACTATGCTATGCTAAGCATAAACTAAACCTTTGTAATACTATGCTGAGCATAAAGAAAAACTTTTAAAGACTAAAAGATTACAAATATTACCAGAACAAAAAGTGGATTGTTGTAAGCAATGCACAAGATTATAGAAGGTCATCAAGAATGAATACTTCTATCGCTCTGACGACAACCTTGAATGCAAATTCGCAAATGAGGTGCCATGTCTTACTCTTAGGGTTCTTAAATAAAAACATTCTGACCTTTAAACTTTAATGGGCCCTCTTTTCGGCCGAATACTGGTACTAACAATAAAAAGTTTTTCGATTTACTTAACGACTAGCTTTTTTGACGACCACAACCGTGTCAAGTATACTAACTCTAATCCTACTATTAAAAGGAAACTCTATTAATGCTAACCCTAACCCTAACTTTTTAACATTCAAGAGTAATCTTTTGTAGTTGGAAATTATCTTTGTTATAATTGTTGATTTTATGTAAAATGCGCTCTTTGCGAATTTCAGTGTGTAGTTCTATTGATATTGGCATAGTCTCTTTTACTCTTTCTATGACTAGCATAACATAATGTAAAATTTTTGGTGGTTGTGTTATTTTTACGTTCATATTTTTGTTTCTGTCTATGCTTGGCATAGGACTAAAATTAAAAATTTTAAATTTTGCCAATAACAAGTAGTTGTTCTTCTTCTATTCCTGTTGTTGTAACTCAGTACGTAGCCACATGTGAGTCATCTTCGTCTGATATTCCTAATGAAAGTTACTATTATGAAGCCACTCCTTCAAGTTCTCATCCTAATACCCTTTGTGTTTCCCTGTGAACAACATCATCTGAAATTTCTCATTTAACTACTTTTCAGGAAATGACACCTTTGACACAACCTATTACAAATTTGAGTTCTTCGTCTTCAGATTCAGATGTTAGAGAAACAACATTGCAAGATCATTTTGACGAAACAAAAGAGTTAGTCAATGATGATTCACATGATTCATTTCACTCAGTCACGGATTCAAGTAAATCTACATATCTCCATCAATCAATTCATTTTCGACGTGCAAGTTTTTCACATATTTGAAGAAGGTCCACTTCTCAAATCCAGAATCCGATCAAATCCAAAAGAGCTATATTTGTGAGAATTTTTATTCTTCTGACACTGCAGAACTAGTAGAGACAAACAAACAACAACCTGATATTTAGACAGATATTTCTACACCTTCTCAACCTGTTCACACAACTATAGATGCCGTCAATCTACAAATCTGATTTCAAAAGAAAGGAAAAATATAAGAGAGACTTGAAATCTTCAGCTCTTTTGACAAAACATAAAAAATAATTGATTACAAGAGAGGAGGTTCGAAAGGTACGTTGTATTATTTGTTGTTCATCATGTTGCTTACATAAATTAAACAACAAAAAGATCGAGGAGTTGAGATCCAATTTTTTGTTGCAAAGTAAAGATGAAAAGAACTACTATTTGTGTGCCACAGTGTGACCTGATAAAAACTCATATGCATATTTTTTAAATGCAACAGAGGTTTGTCGAAAAGCTTACAAAATTGTTCATGCAATTGAAAATTCACGTCTTCAAATAATGCATGCACGATTTCAAATAGATCCAACATTACAAGGATCATTGCTGGGTAGAACTGTGTTTCCGGATGTTTTGAATGCTATGGCTTGGCTAAAGCATTTTGTGGATGTGCATGGAGAAAAATTACCAAATTCATCATATTTTCACTTGCCAAATAATTTTACAAAATTGGAGATATTTTTGATGTACAAAAAGTTCGCTAAGACAAAAAATGTTGCGTATTTAAGTTACTTGTATTTTCTTAGGATTTGGAAGAGAGATTTTGGTTTGGTGAAAATCCCTAAAAAATCATGAATGATAGTTTGTTTGACATGCATGTGAGTTGTTAAAATCTGCCAAACAACTAGCAAAGACCAATGATGAGAAAGGTAAAAATTTATTAACTTTAAGTACTTTAAAAATTTTCTTTTTTTTGTCATGATTTATTGAATATTTTAATTGTTACATTTTGTAGTGAATGCTGCAAAAGCGCTTCAAGTGCACAGAGATCAACAAACAATGAAAAGACAAAAACTAGGGAAACATCGAAAGAAATGTCTAGAATATCCACAAAAGTATCTAGCCCTTGTCATCAATGACATGGATAAGAAGAAAACGATGTTACCTCATTTCGTTAGAGTGTCAAAAATTTGAACGAGGTAGATTTTATTCAGGTTCATCTTGTTGGAACACTTGTATTTAATGGCACATTGGAGTCCAAAGTATTTTTCAATTATCCCAATGTTCAAAACGATCCAAATTTGACCACCACCATTGTACAAAAAATAATTTGCGAATTTGGTGATAATCTTCCAGAAGTATTGTATTTACAACTTGACAACACTGCTAGGGAAAATAAAAATAAAAATGTATTGGCTTACTTGTCCATATTGGTAGATAAAAAAGTTTTCAAAAAAATAAAATTAGGAATTTTGTTGGTGGGTCACACCCATGTGATCAAATTGATCAGATGTTTAGTTGTTTTTCCAAAAGACTAAGACGAAGAAGGCATTTTCTTTACTAGTGCTTCAGAGCATTGTTGAAGAATCATACATGCCAAAGCCAAATGTGTTGTTAATTAGGCATACATATGATTTTCGTGAATATATTAAGACGTCCAATGAAACAAGTCGTTCTGGTGCTACTATTAATGATATTAGCTTTCACCATCAGTTCAAAATCAAATCTAATGAAACTGACATCACATTGTTATGTGGCAAACAATTTTCAAGTTTAGTTTTATGGTTACCTGTTGAAAGAATACAATTTTTGCTCAATATGCCATCTAGTCAAATCAAGTTTGTTGCATTGTCTCCTTTGAAGTCCATGCTAGAAGAACAAAAAGCACAAAGAGAGCATTGTGAGGTTGACCAATTTTTCTCGTTAAATTTTTTGGATTCAAGTATTTAAGCAACTTGTCAATTTTTTGATGAATTTAATCAGCATTGGTGGATGGACTTTTTCGAGGAACAAAAAATCAGCTTGCTCAATCTTGAACATGCATCGGCAACTGAAAAGAATTTCAATGGCCTCATAAATTAGGAACTTCAACTACAATTGTTGAACCTTCAAATCTACCTCAAGATAATGATTTCTTGAAGATTGTGCAAGGCGAGGAACGTAAAATTTATGTGGGCTCAAGGAAGAATAGGTAAAGTGTAAAAGCTGCAAAAATGAAGTGGCGCGGAGATCTTAATAAAATCCAAATTGGAAGCCTTGTTGCACTTCTAGCTTCAGAAAACAATGAAGGACATCAATTTTGGATTGCCAAAGTACTTGGTTTCATTCAAATAACAATCAGACAAAAGTACTACGGGTCCATTGGTTGCGCACTACTTCAACAAATGCTTTTTTGGGGAGGTACGAACTTGAAATATTGCAACTAGATCCAAAGGCCAAGAGAAAACGACCTCCTAGATCCTCACCATTAGTAGTAAGGTTGATTTGCTTGTTACCTTCATCTCTTTGCTTCTTCAAACATTCATTAGCAAAATGCCCTTTGATTCCACAATAGAAGCATTTTAGCTTTGACTATCTTCCTTCTTACTAACAAAAGAGGAAGGCTCACCTTGATTCTGACCCTTTGATCACTTGCCTTTGCCTTTGCCCTTGAACTTGCCTTTGATGAACATAGCCTCCTCTTCATATTGAGATGTTGATGTAGATCCACCTCCTCTTGATTGAACCCTAAACTCCTCATTCACCAAAATCTCTTGAAAATCCACAAGGCTTGGCAAAGTCTTTTGAATAGCAAAGCTTTGAACAAGATTAGCATGATCAGCCAACAAGCCATTAAGTATAACTTGAACAAGTTCTACCTCCTTAATGCTCTCATCAATATAGGCTAGCTCATCATTGAATGCTTTAACCCTCAAAACAAAAGCATGAGTACTCTCTTCTTTCTTTTGAAGATTTTCTTTCTTAGAGTAAACACTCTAGATGTGGACTTGGATTCATAAAGCTTCTTCAAAGCTTCCCAAGCCTCTCAAGATGAATTGCTCTTACCAATCTCCTTGAGTAGCTCATTGCTAATATTCATCTTGATAATGTGTAGAGCTTTCTTTGCTCTCTTGTCATACCTCACTTGATCTTGAGGTGCTTGAGGCCTCTCCTCCACACCTGCAACAATCGCCATCAACCCATTCATCTCCAATAAGGACTCCATCCTCACCTTCCAAGTAGAATAGTTGATTGAGGTAAGCCTATCCTTGCTCTCCAACATAAAGCCTCCACTTGTAGCCATGTTGGAGTGACCTGATCTTCTCCTTTCAACATGTTCCAATTCTCAAAGCACTCTTTTGAATGACCAAAAAATGTATCTTAAAAAAAATCACAAAGATATGGAGACTCTCAATTATCTTCTAGCACTATAACTAGCAAATCAACACATAGAATGAAGAATTCTTGATCAACCTATGATCTACCAACAATCTAATGAATCTTGCCACTTTCTAAGATTGAAACACACTCTATTAAGGTCAAGCAATTTCAAAAAATAGAGATCCAATCAAAATTAGGGTTTTGACAAAATCACAAAAAATTGAATATACCAAATTCTACATGCAATTGCAAAAATATTGATATAGAATCAAGAGGTTTCTTCCCTTGAGGAAGATCCACAAGATCCCAAGTATGATTCCTAGAATCTGTACTTGCATCGAAATACATTAAATAGACAATCACTAGCCTCCTAGAATAATCATTAAGAAAAATTATAAACAAATGATTAATGGATATCATTGAAAAATGTGTACAAGGAAAATTATTACAATCTCTCGCCCTATTTAAGCACCGTAAAGACGAAAATTTTTCTTATGAAATAATGTTCATTCATAACATTTTCATAAGTCTTTCATTATGCGTTCCAGTATGATTTTTCTACGTATGGGATATCGAATCAGCGCGCCTGGCAGACGATGTATTTGTTGCATTTGGACTGCGCGTTTCGAATCGCTATTCCAGGACCAAAATATTATTGAAATTTTTGAAACTATTGGACCCTATATGCATGATCAAAGCTTGATTCGGAAGACTCTTCATACTGGCCAAAGTTATGCAGAATCTATCAAATCAAGCTCTGATCATTCATATTCTGTCCAATATCGGATGAGCGTGCGAGAATACATACTCTGGTTTTCAAACGCTTTATTATATGCGCGTTGATTAGCTATTGGATGAAAATTTGGCCTTTAAAATTTTTCAGAATTATAATTATTGGATATAAAAGGTGTCTTATATTTAAAGCTTAACGTTGTCAATTTCAGCATTAAATGGTAGAAGTGTGATAGCATACTTTTGTAGCATTAATTGTAGATGTGATCATACTTTATTTGAAATTAATTCTGGTTAATTCGATATGGACTAATCATTTTGATGATTGATGGATATTTATATTGATTTGATTGACAAGCCTCTGAGTAATCATCATTGTAATCTGAACCTCAAAGATCCAAACCACCACGTTTGCAATCATTTTTTTATTTTTTCTATATATATTGATCGACGACGCTGAAATTTTTTTGCTTATAGTTATTTGTATCCATGCGATATCGATTCAGCGCGTTCGAAAACAACTTCCTTTAATCCGTTACTGCTCACTCGCACCCATCCGCTACCAGTTAACGGATTTGTTGAGCTCAGGTATCGCTTCGACGCGTCCGACTTGAGGTCTGATCTTGAAATCAACATTATTGCGCGTTGATCTGCTACTATACAGTAATGGCGCGGACCAAGCAGACAACACAAGGGCATTCAGGTGGAATACCAATTTCAGGTGCTCCAAAACAAGATTCAGAGAGGAGAAAACAAAAGCAATCTCAACCAACCCGGCTTGTTATTCGTATACAGAACGGGAGTGTTTCAAAGAAGAGGAGGTCTCTTGACCCTCCATCTAAAGCGAGGGATTTTTTCAAGCCATCTCCTCTGAATACTATTCTTTCTTCTAGGCATTCTCCTCCTAATTCTCCTGCTAAGTCTCATTCCTTTCCTCCCACTCCATCTTTAACTTCTCCTGCTAAATCTTCCTCTCCTAATAAATCTCCACCTCCTAAATTTCCTCCTCCTCCTAAACCCGTAAATATTAGTTCCCCTCCTTCTGTTCTTGGAGACGATTTAGATGATTTTGTTAGTGTAAAGGTAGAATCAATTTTGAATGACAATTCTTTATGTGGTTTATCAGTATTACTTCCGTCACCCCCTGCACTTGCCTTTGTAAATACTCCTCAATATGTACAATATGACCAGTTGTATAAACATGTTTATATAATATGTATAAACACGTATCTTAAAGGTTTAGGTCCTCGATACAGTTTTAGGATGCCGAAGACCAATGCTGGTCTCCCCCTTTCTAGTTTAGATACTGGTGAATTAGAAAGTAGGGATAAAATACTAGGAGACAATGTAGGAGGTGGGGCAATTCAGTACTGGATGGAGTTCTTCCAAAGCCCATTGTTTATAGATGTTGCATTGTTTTCCCTTCAATTCATGGCTGCATTTGATTTCTCTGATGTCAAAAGTTTGCACGATGATATGCTCCAATACGTCAGACTGGGGATTCCAATTCTCGTTCTGCCATACATAACAAAGTAATTGTCTATTTTTCAGATTTTATTTTATTGAATTTTTCATATGAATTTTAATTATGCATTGATTCTCATAAATTTATTGGTATCTGATTTCAGTGATCATTGGAGCTTATATGTGTTGTCCTTGTACGTCAATGATGAGGGTGTGTGTAATCTAGTTTGTTTAAAGATGAACTCTATTACACACACACACACAAAATTGTCAGGACCCATATACAGAAAATATTGGAACTCTTTTCAGTACCAAATGCAAAAGCATATTTGAAGCTGAAAATGGTTGATGCAGAGATATAAATTTTTTCAATATCGGTTCGACGTGCCCTTGTAGTTATTGATTGGTTTATTTTCATAACGTGCGCACTGATATGATATTCAATCAAAATATTTTTGATATCAGTTCGACGCGCACTTGTTTCCGTTGTAGATTTTATCTTACATCTTGCGCGTTCATCCGATATCTCATAATGTTCAAATTTGGATTCTGCAGTTCTCCCAGCAGGTTGATTCTGTCAGCTATGGTTGGTATACCGTATGCAATGCCAAACACTTTTTTAATTGGCTTGCATTACAAGATGGACTTCCAAATCTGGAAGAGGTAATATTTGATTAATTACTTTTAATTGTGTTTTTGTTTTTTTCATATACAAATTCCTATTAACTGATCTTTGATTAATTACATTTAATTGTGTTTATGTTTTTTTTTTCAGTTAAAATGTCCGAAGGTCTCCCAATGGAGATAATGCACTTCAGGCAGGAGACCATAAAGCTTGTGATAAAAAATTCATATCCAGTTGCAGTGGCCGAGTGTTCTCCACCCAAGCTACTTTCAACTGGAGAATTGGATTTGGAGATCATAGATAGTTGATACTGATTAAATATTCGTCTCACTTGATGTGGATGAGACACATGTACAGAAAATTTTAATAGAAATATACTTACAATTTTTCTATGGTTGTTCTTACTTATTTTTTTTTTCTCTTATCAATTCAAGTTATGATTCATTCATCTTCAATTTTTACTGTTTTTTAACATGTTTGTTTTTCATAGCCTTGGTCTGCCTTGCCTTTACCATGGTCTTTTTTGGATAAGTTCAGAATGATGATCTGATCGAACCTTTGTCACAACCAATCCAAACATGCAACATTTGTTCACTTAGATTTGTTGCAGCAAAGCTTTGATCAGATCATCATCTGAACATATCCAAATATGTCAAGACAAGGACAATACAGACCAAGGCAATGAAGACCAAAAATACAACCGAAATATATGAGACATCAACAAGGGCAAGCGTCGATTGTAGTGATCATTGGAGTTCAAGTGACTGAAGATCTCCCCAATGGAGATAGTGCATTTCCTGCAGGAGACAATGAATCTTGCTATCGAAAACTCATATTATCCAGTTGCAATTACATTGTGTTTTGCACCATGGAAATAGAGATCATAGAAATGAAAGAGCCTCACAGAAAAAGTGGTTCATATATTTTCAAAAATGATGTATACAAAAAATTGTATTACATAATACAAAATTCCATAGTTCATAATCTATGGATCTTCAATTTCGATGGGGGATGTTCCAATATCTTTGCATTTTATATGCTCTTCTTGCCTTACTCTTACCTGCACAAGAGAAATTATTTTAGTTATATATTTTATGAAACTGATTCACTTAGAAATAGAAAAAAAGAAATTTTTTTATATGGCATAAGGTACCTGTATACCATTCAATCGAAATTGATAGTACTGAGGTAGATCGAATTGCAACATGTCTAGTTCTGATCGAATGTGATTGAGACACCAATCTTCCTCAACCTCAACCATTGCAAGAATGTTGTCATTTCTTTTCACTATTATCTGAAGTTGCTCTTGAGGGTTTATACCAAAATCTTGATCAAGTGGCTTCCAAACATTTTTGCATTTAATCCATCTTCTATAATACAACAGCAAAGTGAACATTTGTTTTTCGATGTGATATCTAAATGTCATGGATGAGTAACATACTCTGCACTCAACTTGCTGATTTTGTTTTGTGTCCCCAACATCATCCAACAACTTGGCGATTATATCAGCACTCAAGTCCTTACAAATAAACATTGTTTTTGTTCTCCGAACATTGCATTTGGAAAAAAAATCAACAAAAATAGTAAAAGGTAGATACCAACTTAATCTATTATTCTTTGATCCAGTGCTACATTTTAATATACTCTGAATATCAATATATAACCTAGATCGAAAACTTTCTAAAATTGTTGCATCAAGAGAAATCCATTCCTCACTCGAAAAATCTGGTAGGGGATATGGGTCTAATCGACCAACTAAACCATTTTTATCAAGAAAATAGATGTGATCATAAAAACAACTCTTGACTCTAAAAGTGATTTTGGAGAACGAACTTTATATTGTAAAATACCGATATCCGAATGTATGACATCGATTATTCCTACAATCGATTGAACTGATTGCCATTCAACGAAATTTGATAGGTACAAATATGCAAAACCAGCAAAAACATCTCATGAAAAATATAATTTAAAGAAAATGCTAAATCTAAAGAAATTGAATCTAAAAACTTACAATTGCATTTCCTTCTATCATTTGGATTCAGATCATGAATGTTGAGCTCATTGTGAAGATAAGCATGCTGAACTAAAACTTCCGTGATAGATTGACCAGCAGGTGATACTTTAAAATCCATTATCCTGCCTTTCCAAGAGTTCTATATATGTTATCCGATATTTTTCTTTTTTGGAATGAGCCTTTTGTAGAGGGATGCATCAAGATCCATTGATATTTTCGATATATTCTTGGTATCCATTGATCTTTTGCATTTTTTTTCATTGCAAATATTGTTTGCATCAATGGTTCCTCTTGGTCTCCGATTATGTGTAGCCATTAGTCGAAAATACGAGTACGCAAGCTGAGATCAGAGAGAATGTAGAGATTGCGAGGTAAACCTAAGAATGACAAGAAAATGAGAGATAGAATGAAGAAAATGAGAGGTATACCTATGAATGACAAGAAGTTCCTTAACTACAAGGATTAGTTAGCCACAGTTTATGACTATTGATGTCAAATCAACCTCGAGTGAACAATGACGGACATCATAAGAGTATTCGGGCAGTAACTGTGGTCCAATCACAATTGTTTGTTCTGCCCGGCGGGATATTTGAAAATCACAAAAATTTGGTCGGGAAAGTTAAATACAATTTCCGTCCATCAACCACTGTTATAGTTCATCACAGATGGACACCATTCATTGGGACACATAAGCGTTGAAAGCGTTCGAAATCAAAAACAACATCTTGACAAAGGGCCCATTTTGAGTTCTAATATCCCCTAATGTAGGAGAGATCCATTATATCTTAGGCCTAGAGATTGACTTTCATGATGATTATGCTTTTATTTTTCAATCTAGATATGCTCTTGCTATGTTGAAAAAATATCATATGGAAAGTTGTAAGGGCATTGATACACCAATGGAGCACATTGTAAAAGATCCTAATAAAGGTGATGAAAGATCCTTCAAGGACATCACACTTTTTAGGAGTCTTATTGGCTCTTTGATATGGCTTACCATCACTAGGCCTGACTTGAGCTATTGTGTGCCAAAGTTGAGCCAATCTATGCAAGATCCAAAGATCCAACATCGGAAGATGGCCAAGAGGGTGCTAAGGTATATATCTTCATCACATGATTATGGTTTACTTTACAAGAGTGAAGATTTATCCATTATTGGCTACCCGGATTCGGACTTTGCAAGTGATAAGGTGGATCAAAAGTCCACAAGTGCTTACACTATCTTTTTTGGAGGAAATCCCATATCTTGGCTTTTCAAAAATCAAGATACTATCTCTCTTTCTTCTTGTGAGGCCGAGTATAAAGCACTTACTACATCAACAAAAGAAGTGTTTTGGATCAAGAGGATTCTATTGGAGCTAAAGTGCATAAAGAGGAGGAGCTACCATTGATTTATTGTGACAATATCTTAGCCCAAGCTCTTGGAAGTAGCCCAATTTTTCATGCAAGAAGCAAGCACATAGAAAATCATTCTTACTTTTGATGGTTTGTGGACTAGTCATTTTAGCATGATAGATCTTGGTAATAGTAGCAAGTACATGTTTTGTGATCTTGATCAATGTGATTTTCACAAGACATGGAGACATCAGATTTCCTTCAAAGAGACGCATCAAGATCAATGAGGATCAAGTTTCAAGCTCATGCATCTTCACTCAACATGGAAGAAATCAAGTGCGAAGGTGCAAGGGAGAATCAAGACTCTTCAATTCATCTTGGAGGAGATCAAGATCAAAGAAGCTCTATCTTGGATATGGTGATAGATCATGCCATCATCTTTAGGGGCTCATTAGTCATCTTCTAAACTTGAATATGATTCATTTCTGATGTTAAGATCAGGTCTTAGAACTGTATATAGATACATTATTAATTCCAAGGCTAGATTTGAGGAGGAGTGTGAAAAATAGCCTATTTTGGCAAATCTAGCCATGTAGAACATTGTAAATATTGTGTATAATTGGGTTCCACACATGTAAGGCCAAGATTCCACGTGCCACTCCTAATAGAGACTAGGTCGAATTTAGAGAGTTGTCAAGTCCATTTGGTAGTTCCTAGATTATAGGACCTACACCTAAAATTGTGGTGAGATTTTGACCAACCATGTACCTACTTGGCATAACTCTAGGAAATAGACTTAGGTTACACATTAGGGCAAGAAAGTTGAGTCTACTTCCTTATTACATGCTGGATTTGCACCTAACTTTGCAAAGGAAGTGAGTTTACTATGTAGCTTCATCTCTCCATAGTGAAAAGATAGAATATTTTTGGGAGACATTGGTGACTTGAGTTTCTACTCTCACGTACATTGGTTTTTGATGATCCAAATGAAGCCAACACTTTAATAGATTGGTAAGCAAGCACATAATAACTCTTGTGGATCTTTTAAGATCCATTTTTGGTCTCCAAAGTACTGTACTTTCATAGATACATGGTGAGTTGACACCATTTCGGAGCACTCGATCCTAGATACCTGTGAGATAGAGGATAAAGGAAAAGAGATAGATAGTGAGAGGGAAGAAGAAAAGGCATGAGCACACAGGAAAAAAACAAATTTTGAGGTCTAGTCTTGTGAAGGTGAGTTTTAAATTTAGAGAAGAGAAAGGAGCCGGGGGGGGGGGGGGAGAAGTTGCATCACAACATGAGATTAGTAACAACATTTGGAGAAGTAAGAATTGTAATAGATTAAACATGAAAATTAAAAAAATGGTGAAAAAAAAAAAAAAAGCAACACACACACACACACACATGCCATATGTACATATATACATATAGACAATGTGCTGGATGGAGATGTTGTTTATCGGTATACTTGGATTTTGACAATCCACAAATGTGGCCCAACTATATTTTGAAAGGATCTTGGGCCAATCAATCTTGGTTTAAATTATACTCTACAAAATGTGATTCCATTTTGCATCTAGAGTCTAGCACTCATAAATGGTGAGTTTAAATATGACCCTTTTGGACTCTAGAAATAGCCTTGCTTGTTCATCTTGGAGGCTAAACTTATTGATTGATTAGTGCTACTATGAAAGCACATTAGAGTTCTCAATATCAAAAAAACCCTTTGTAAAGATACTTTTATTTTTTTTCTTTAGTTTCGATCGTCACTAGGCCCAATCAAAATGCACAGATTTGAAATCTACGTAACGTAGTTCAAATTAACTAAAAAATAAAAATGCAATATAGAAAACTTTGAAATTTGTGTCCGGGCAGCATGGACGTATCCCATTGGTTTCTTCTTCCTACCCGACACGTGCTAATCTGTTCGACGTCAATACCTCAAGTTAAATTTACTTGACTATGCTGGTTAGTATAATGAAATTTTCTAACTATACTAGTTACAGTTATAGAAATATAGTATATACAATTACATAGAATATGGTATACGTAGTAACTGTCACTATGTTGGCATTCACATTAGATTAAATGTGATACGAAAAATTGAAATTAAGTATCATATCAGAGAGATTTTTGGCCCCCAAGCTTTGAAAATAGCAATGGCAAGGAGACCCAGATCTACAATCAATTCTGTGATTCTTTACAATGAGAAAGATGAAGCTGATAACTGGAAGCCAACAACATATACGAAGAACTCATGGGTATTGCTGCATCCATCATCAAAGGGCAATTTTCGACAAAAGAAAAGAGCAAAAATGACTTATAAACCTTATTGGAAAGCAAAAATTTTGGAGTTTAAGACTACCCCGGGAGGTCAATCGATATCAGAAGTCAGTGTGCAACATGTATATATGCATTCAGAAATCAAAGTACATGATATCAATCCTCATGATCATAAAAAATGTAATTGTAAGATATCAAAACATATGCACTCTACAGCGATCATAGGTGATTTTCTTTATTGATGCTCTTCAGATTATGATGTAAATGCCTCAACATTGTTTTTTTCTTTCAGATTTATATCCATCATGCATAAGTGAATGGGAGCCCGCACAATCACTTGCAGGAATATTAGACGTGATTCACTCTGATGTTGGAAAGTTGCAATACAGAGGAAGAAGTCCAAAGGAACTTGTAGATTGTGGTATCTATTTTTATGAATCTTTATATACGCCACAAACAGATGGAGGTTCTGGCAAGCTCGAAGCAATTCCATTGCCTAGTTTTCAAAGTGATGAGTGGCCTACTCCTGACAGCATTGTTTCTGAATCCTTGAGATGCAAGCTACTCATTGATATTAGAAATGCTATGAAGATAAGCACAGGCTCGAAAATTGTTCACCTAAGTTGGTTTATCTCATTGCATAAATTTGTTGATGTGTTTGTAGGACACCAACTTTATTTGTTTGCAAGGATTTATCAGAGGAGACTTTGTCAGATCTCATGGATCAAGGCTGGGATAGTAAAACAAACAATGACATAGAATGCAGGATTAAAAAGTCCTCAATGATCTTTTGTTATCATATCGAAAAGCAAATGCTCAGTCTCACATTTAGCTACCAGAGATACAAGAAAATTGAAGGTACATGGCTACCACTGGATCAAGACTTTGAACTAAATGGTCACACAAACTGAATGGAGATGAGTGTGAAAAATACAGATCCTAAGTGGATCTAAACTCCAAGATCATTGGCTTGAATGCTTGCACTCCAAACTACATAAGCTAGGAATTGGCAACACATTCTATGCTACCTAGAATGCAAAGAACTTGATCAAAAAGCATTTATCACAAATGGAAACTTCCATAAACATCAAGTGCGGCCCAAAATAGCATTATACAGTCCATAATACATCAGCCTATCACTTTTGGAAAGCACCTAAGATCATACACAATAGCTTGAAGACAATACACACAACAATGCTCTCAATGGAGGAAGAAACAATGACAATGATCTATTGATCTCAATGAAGCATACAAAAGGTTTCTCCAACCTGTTCTCCACGACTTCCCTACTATTTATGGACGAGGAAGATGACTCTCTCTCCTCTCTCTAGAAGGTACTTGACCCTAGATATTCCCTATATAGGAAAAATAGCTAAAAATGGCTTATATGACCAAAATACATCAAAATGGTCTCATTTTGAAGGGTATGAAGTTTGACACTTCATCATACTGAAAAAATACAGTAAATAAAAACATTGTGGCCTGGTTCACACGTGTGAAACTCCAGAACCAAAACTATTTACAATTTTAGCCAATTTAGGCCTCAAACTAGCTAGGAAATGTTGACAATTTTCACACTCCCTCTTCAACATTGGATGCTAGTTTCAACATAGTCTTTGAGCACATTCCAAGATTAGATCTATGCTTTAAATATAGGTCCTTTCCCAATGGTTTGGTGAAGATATCAGCCACACACTCCTTTGAAGAGACATGTTGAAGCTCCACCTCTTTGGCAATGACTTGATCTCTCACAAAATGGTGAGCAATCTCAATGTGCTTGCTCCTTGCATGAAAAACAGGATTGCTTGCCAAGCTTTGGGCTGAAAGGTTATCACAAAATATGATTGGAGTCTTCTCTGGTTCCAGCAAGTGAAGATCTAATAACATCCTCTTGATCCAAAGAATCTCCTTGGTGCATGTTGTTAATGCCTTGTACTCGGCTTCGGTGGAAGATAGAGAGATAGTTGGTTGCTTCTTTGATAGCCATGAGACCACTCCATCTCCAAGATAGATTGCAAAGGCACTTGTTGACTTCCTATCCATTTGATCACCTGCAAAATCTGAATCTGAAAATCCACAAAGGTTAGGTGTAGTACCTCCATACAAGATGCCAAAATCTCTAGATCCCGAGATGTATCTAAGTACTCTCTTTCCTAGCTTCCAATGAGCCTCACTAGGATCTTGCATAAATTGACTTAGTTTACCAACCACAAAGCTTAGATCAGGTCTTGTGATGGTTAACCATATAAGAGATCCTATTAGCTTTCTATAGAGAGTAATGTCCTTGAAGGATCTTTCATTACTTCTTGTAGTTAGCTTTACATTTGATTCCATAGGAGTAGCTAACCTATGATGAAAAAGGAAAGCAAGTGGTGGACAACTCTAACCTTGCTTTTCTTACCTCTTTTGATGAACCAACTTGTGTAGGTGAAGCAATTCAAAAGAAGGAATGGATCCAAGCCATGGATCATGAGCATCAAGCACTCATCAAAAGCAACACATGGAGGTTGGTAAAGCTTCCAAAGGACAAGAAGGCAATTGGTTGTAAGTGGATCTTCAAGATCAAGACAAATCAAGATGGATCAATCAACAAGTACAAGGCAAGGTTGGTGGCAAAGGGGTATGCTCAAGAATATGGTATTGACTATGATGAGACCTTTGCACCCGTGGCAAAGATGGTAACTATTCGAATCCTAATCTCTCTTGCAACTCTTTATGATTGGGATATGTGGCAAATGGATGTTACTAATGCCTTCTTGAATGGTGATCTTGAAGAAGATATTTACATGGAGCAACCCGAGGGCTATGTTTCACATGATGAGCCTAATCATGTGTGCTATCTCCAAAAGAGTTTGTATGGGCTAAAGCAAGCACCAAGGAGTTGGTATGCTAAGCTCAATTCCTTCTTACTTTCTCAAAACTTTGTTATGAGTGAGTATGATCATTCTCTCTACTTTAGATTGAATGAAAATGATATCACTTTACTTTTGATCTATGTTGATGACATTATCTTAAGTGGTGGTAACAATCTAGATATAGATGAAATCAAGATGGCACTCAAAAGAGAGTTTGAAATTCAAGATCTTGGTAAACTTCATTATATCTTAGGAATAGAGATTATTAGAACTTCTAAATCTACATTCATATGTCAAGAAAAGTATGTTAACTCTATTCTAAAAAGGTTTCATATGGAAGATTGTAATAAAGACAACTTGTCTACTTGTTGTAATCTTCTTAGTCACTAGATTAAAAATCCTATAAGCCTTATGATTTGAAGAGTTTTGGCAATGACAGCTACGTCTTCCATATGTACTTGTATTATGAGCATCGGACCGTCTTTTTGGGTCAAGTTTAGAAAAGTGACTGTATATCGTATTAAAGTAGTAAAACGTTTTTTCTGATGTTAGATGGGTGAAATTATTGTATGTCATTTCAAACCCTATCTGTGTGTGTGGATTTGTGTATATTATTTGTGTCCGATGGTGTGTGTAATTTATGTGGCCGATGTGTATGTGTGTGTGTGTGCATGGATTTGTGCATGTGTGTATGAGTGTGTATGACTGTACATGTGCATGCATTGATTTCTCAAAAACTCGATATCATTACAATATCCTGGACTACTTTTAGGGTTCTTGGCTTGAACGCACGTTTCTCTGTGCATACTGAACTGCTTGGAGCCTGGTTTGTCGATGCAGGTTCGTCTCGACGTGCAGCACTGGATGGAACATACGACATGGACCCGTTCCACGATACTGGACCACTTCTCAAAAATGTCAAAAAGTATTCATTTATTGTGCCCTAGTGGCATTCTTTCTAGCACGGAAGGGCGTTTTTAAGCATACGACGTCAGAAATTGAGCAACAACCGGTCTAGTGGGTTTGTGTTGAGCCCACAAACCTCTGGACACCTACCGTTTGAGGTGCTGACTGTTTTTGACTGAATCCGACCAATTCTTGGCTTGACGGGCCTAGAATCCCAGGACTACGTTTAGGGTATCTGGTTTGGATGCACGTTTTGCTGTGAGTACTGAACCGTTTGGAGCCTGGTTTAGTCCTATGGATTCTTCTTGGCGTGTAGCATAGGACGAAAGAGAGGGTCTGAAAAATGGATTTCATTCGACGACACTGGACCAATTCTCAAATATGTTGAAAAGTAGTCCATTTAGTGGCATTTCCCCCAACAGAAAGGACAAACGACATCGAAATTGAATTGCAAATGGTCCTGTGGGCTTGTGTCGAGCCTACAATCCTATGTACACCTCCCGTCTGAAGTTCTGACCATTTTTTGCTAAATTTGACCAATTTCTGGCTTGACGGGCCTAGAATATCAACACTATGTTTAGGGTTTAGGATTCGAATGCACATTTTGCTGTGAGTACTGAACCATTTGGAGCCACTTTAGTGTTGTAGGTTTGTATCAATGTGCAGCATAGGACAAAATAAACAGTCTAATTTTTTTTTTTTTGTTCAGCGATACTGGACCGGTTCTCGGGGATGTTGGAAAGTAGTCCATTTAGTGGCATTTCCCTCGAAAAAAATGTCATTTCTAAACAAATGGCATCGAAATTGAGCTGCAAATGGTCCAATGAGTTTGTGTCGAGCCCACAAATCTGTGGACACCACCTGTCTGATGTTCTGACTATTTTTCACTGAATGTGACCAATTCTTTGCTCGACGGGCCTAGAATCCCATAACTGCAATTAGGGTTTCTGGTTTGGATGCACGTTTCTCTATGAGGATAGTTCAGAGAGCGTGAAAGATAAATTTGTTTAGGGTTGAAACATATGCGGCCCTTATTGAGGCTCAGAGAAGATCTGTCTGGTAATCCTGTAGGTTCAATGTCCATTTAGTGGCATTTTCCCTGACAGAAAGGCCAAACGACATCGAAATTGAGCTGCAAATGGTCATGTGGATTTGTGTTGAGCCTACAATCCTTTGGACACCTCCCGTCCGAAATTCTGACCGTTTTTTACTGAATTTGAGCAATTTCTGGCTCGACATGCCTAGAATCCTAGCACTATGTTTAGGGTTTAGAGTTTGGATGCACGTTTCACTATGCGTACTACACCATTTGAAGCCCAGTTTAGTGTTGTAGGTTTGTATCGACGTGCAGCATAGGACAAAATAGACGGTCCGAAAATCGGACTTCGTTCCGACGATAGTGGACCAGTTCTCGGGGATCTTGGTGTGAAAAATACAATACTAAGGACCATAAATGGATCTTTGAATGATCCACAAGGTGATTGTATGCTTGTTAAACAATCTATCAGAAACTAGTCATCAGAAAACAAGATCCAGTTTAGCAGCTTGATAGGAAACAAGTAGAGACAATCAAAGCATTGATCAATTGATATAATCCAACTCCACATGTGTGGAAATAAGGCTGTAGTACGGCCTGTAGACAGTGTTTACAAAGTGCCAAAGCTGGGTTTCATTGGAAATCAAGAGTAATCACCATACAATGAGAGGAAACTCAAGTTTCTCCTTGAGACTCCAAAAAGTTTCTATCTTCTCACTATGGAGAATGGGAATACATAGTAAAACACACTTCCTTTGCAAAGTTAGGTGAAAATCCAGCATGTAATAAGGAAGTAGACTCCACTTTCTTGCCCTAATTTGAAAACCCTAGCCTAGATCCAAGAGTCATGCTTGGTAGGTGCATGGTAGGTACAAATCTCATCATAAATCATGGTCTAGATCCTACAAAGTAGGAATCACTACCAAATGGACACAACCACTCCTCTTGACTCGTGGTAACCTACTTTAGGTGTGTATGTACAAGTGGCACTTTGGCCATTCAAGTAACCAACAAACAATATTGACAAAATGTACAATATTCTACATGGCTAGATTTGCCAATGTAGGCAATTTTTCACACTCCTCCTCAAATCTAGCCTTGGAGATCACAATGCTTTTATCAATAACTCCAATTGAAGATCTAAGCTTGACAAATGAATCTTTAGGTAAAGGTTTAGTAAAAGAATCAGCCAAGCAACTTGATGATGGCACGTGTTGGAGCTTAATCTCTTTAGCTTGCACTTTTTCCCTCACGAAATGATGAGCAATTTCGATGTGTTTGCTCCTTGCATGGAATGTAGGATTAGTTGCAAGTGATTGGGCTGATTGGTTGTCACAATATATGATAGGGATCTCCTCCTCCATGACATGAAGCTCCACCAATAGCCTTTTGAGCCACAAGACCTCCTTGCATGTTGATGTCAAGGCCTTGTATTCAGATTCTATGGAAGATAGGGAGATGGTATCTTGCTTTTTGGAAAGCCATGATACTACTCCATCACATAGAAAGGTGGCAAAGGCACTTGTTGATCTTCTATCCACTTTGTCACCTGCAAAATCCGAGTCATATAGGCTCTTAAGCCAAGATTAGTTCCTCTATACAAAATACCAAAATTCTTAGTGGATGAAATGTATCTAAGAACTCTTTCAGCCATCTTCCAATGTGAAACTAGAAGACTTTGCATGAATTAGCTTAACTTTCCAACACTATAACTAAGATCAGGTCTAGTTATAGCTAAATAGATCAAGGAGCCAATAAGCCTTCTATATAATGTGATGTCCTCAAAGGATGCTTCATCACAACCAATAGATGCTTTTACATGTTGCTCCATTGGTGTCTCAATGCCTTTACAATTCTTCATTCCAAATCTATCTAGGATGGATGTAGCATATTTAGATTGACAAATGAAGCTAAAATCACATCCTCTAATAGCCTCTATTCCAAGAATGAAGCTCAATAGGCCGAGATCTACCATCTTAAACTCTTTTGCTAAAGCAATTTTTACATCTCTAATTCCATCTAGATCATTACCACTCAAGATAATGTCATCTACATACAAAACAAGAATAATGATCATGCCATCATATAAACTTATATACAATGATGGATCATAGGCACTCATTACAAAATTGATGGAAATGAGAAAAGAGTTTAGCCTAAAGTACCATGCTCTAGGTGCTTGCTTGAGCCCATAAAGGCTCTTCTTCAAAAAATACACCTTTCCTTCATGCTTTGCCTTGATGAAGCCCTCGGGTTGCCTCATGTAGATCTCTTCCTCCAAATAACCATTGAGAAATGCATTTGTGAAGTCAAGTTGGAATAGCTCCCAATTGAAGGTTGTAGCAAGACTAATGATCAACCTGATAGTAACAAGCTTAGCCACATGAGCAAAAGTCTCATCATAATCAATGCCTTTGGTTTGTAAAAAACCTTTGGCAACAAGCCTAGCTTTATGCTTGCTTATTGATCCATCTTTATTATACTTCAATCTAAATACCCACTTGCAATCAAGAGGTTTCTTCCCTTGAGGAAGATCCACAAGATCCCAAGTATGATTCTCAATAAGAGCATCATACTCTGATTGCAAAGCATCCATCCAACTTTTAGACTTACAAGCATCTTCATAGCATGTTGGCTCATCTAACATTGAAGTAAGAAAGGTGTAAGATGTGAAAGATGATGAGCCTTCCCTTTGATCACCTTGACCATCATAGGTGAGCCTCAATGGCTCGGATCTTGCCCTTGTAGATCTTCTTGGAGTTCTTGGAGTTCTTGGAGTTCTTGCATCTTGAGGTGGATCCTCAAGTTCTTCTTCACTTGGAAGCTCCTCCTCCATCCTAGCATGATCCTTGGCATCAAGATGATTAGTAGCATTATCATCCAAATCACAAGCATGTCCTTCATAAAAAATAACATCCCTACTCACTATCACCTTGCTAGTGATGGGATTGAAGACTCTATAACCTTTGCTAATCTCACCGTATCCCACAAAGATGCCTTTGATGGATGTTGCATCATCCTTCCTTCTCTTATCCAAGGATTGGTGTACATAGCAAGTGGATCCAAAAACTTTGACATCCTTGAGATTGGGCTTCTCTCCAAATAGAGCTTCAAATGGTGTGATTCCTCCAATGGCTTGGTTTGGCAATCTATTGCACAAATAGTTAGCACAAGTTATTGCTTCACCCCAAAATGGTTTGGATAGAGAAGCATCTAGCCTTAAGGCTTTAGCACACTCACAAAGAGATCTATTTCTTCTCTCACTCACTCCATTTTGTTGAGGGGTGTATGGACATGACAACTCCCTCTTTATGCCATTAGAACTACAAAAGTCAATCAATTTATTGGAGATATATTCACCTCCATTATCGCTCCTTAATACCTTAATCTTGGTACTAAGTTGATTTTCTACCAAAGTCTTGAACTTTACAAAAGAATCAAACACCATTGATTTGCTAGACAAGAGGTACATCCAACAAAATTTAGAATAGTCATCAATGAAGATTACATAGTACTTGGCACCACCATTAGACTCATGTGAAAAACTATGAACATCCGCATGGATGAGTTCAAGAGGAGAGTTTGATCTTGATGTAGATCTTGAGAAGGGTAGTTTGTGAGCCTTTGAGAGGCTGCATGCTTCACATCTCTTCCCACACTTTGACAAATGCTTGGGGAGTCCAACTGCAAGCTCCTTTGCAACCATAGATTCCATGGCTTTGTAGTTGGGGTGGCCCAATCTTTTGTGCCACAGTTCCACCTTTGATAACTCCACCTTTGCCAAGTTAACACTCTCCACTGCAACATTAGCATCAAGCTTAAACAATCTACCTTGCTTAAAGCCTTCGACTATACATTCATCATTTCTAAGGATGGAACAAACTCCATGCTTAAATTCTACATCTAGGCCATTATCCATTAACTGGCCAACACTAAGCAAATTCTTGCTTAACTTAGGAACATAAAGAACATTATCAAGATTCATCCTTTTGGATGATCCTACATACAAGGGAATTGTTCCTATTCCACTTATCTTACATTCTTGACTACTTCCAGTATAGATTGATCTATGTAAATCATTGTAAGAAAGTAAGGTGGAGAATATGTCCTTTTGATATGTCATGTGGGAACTTTCCCCACTATCAATCCACCAAGAATCATTGGTGTTGCTCTTGGATGATGGTGGTTTGTTGGAAACCATCAAGGATGACTCTTCATCCTCCTCCTCCTCCTGATGTGTAATGTTGCTTTGTTTGCTCTCTTGTGTCTTCTTCTTCTTGAGACATTCTGATGCAAAATGTCCTTTCTTTCCACAGAAAAAACATTTGTACTTGGACTTGTCTTTGATCTTGCCCTTTGAGCTTGAAGCCTCATCCTCCTCCTTGGTCTCCTTGAAGTGCTTCTTCTTGCCATTGGTCTTCTCCTTGCTTTTGAATGAGAAATTAGCTTTCTCATCACCATCCTGTAGAGAAATAGCATTCATTCTTGCATTGGTATGCAACATCCTACACTCTTCAGCTACTAATACACTGTGTAGCTTTTCTATAGTAGGCAAAGTGTCTTGGATTGCAAAGCTTTGGACCAAATTTGTAAAGCCAGACCATTGAGGACAATCTGAACAAGCTCACTATCTTGAATCTTCTCTCCAATGGAAGCTAACTCCCTATTGAGAGACTTGATTCTTAGCACATAATCTTGTGCACTCTCATCACTCCTCTTCATGCTTTGTAGAATCTGATTCCTAAGCATGAGAACCCTCGAAGTGTTACTAGACTCATAGATAGATTTTAAAGATTCCCAAGCCTCTTTAGCACTCTTACATGATGATACTTCCCTTAAAAGATCATTGCTTACATTCATCTTAATACATTGAAGTGCAAGCCTAGACCTCTTCTTGTATCTCACTAATTCATGTGCACCTAGAGGTTCATCTTCATCATCTATTAGAAACTCATAAAGATCCTGGAGCACCATTAGTGACTCCATCCTCACTTTCCAAATAGCATAATTGGTAGAATTTAACCTCTCACTAGCTTCTAGAAGGTAGGCTCCCACTGATCCCATCTTACTAGCAAGATTCTACACACAAGATATAGATTTGTTTGGACCTGAAACCCACAAAGGTTTCTAACTTGCAGTGTTTCATTCAAATGTTGACTTTTAATCCAACAGATGGATTTGTAATCACAGTTCTATCACTCCCTCACAAAGCTGGAATGAAGATAAGATGAGATGAAAACTACACTCAAGCAAATCTTGCCAATCTTGGCTATTCTTGGACAAAAACTGACTCTATCTCTCTCATTTACTATGATGTACTTTCAATACCCGGTTTCCACTTTAAGAAGGTCTGCAATCAGCAACAAACAATATTGACAAAATGTACAATATTCTACATGGCTAGATTTGCCAATGTAGGCAATTTTTCACAGTTGAAAAGTAGTCCATTTAGTGGCATTCCCCTCAGCAAAAAGGGATTTTTTGGACAAACGGCGTCCGAATTGAACTACAAATAATCCTGTGGATCCGTGTCAAATCCACAAACCTGTGGACATCTCTCGTCCAAAGTTTTGACCGTTTTTTACTGAATCCGACCAATTTCAGGCTCGATGGGCCTAGAATCCCAAGACTACATTTAGGGTTTCTGGTTCGGATGCACGTTTTGTTGTGAGTACTTAACCGTTTGGAGTCTAGTTTAGTAAAGGGGGGTGATAATAGGGCTCTCTCTACCTCACTACCTCCTCTATTTTTAGTTGCATTGAGACAAGGAAGCAACTAATATCAGTCCTAATATTATGTTTCTTATCATCAATTTATGTCAAGTAACTTCTAGGAAAGCTTTCATTTCTACGGTGCATCATCAAGGGCTTAATAGGCAATGATTTTATCTATCCACATATGCATACTATTGCATACTTGTTAATTTTGGTGACTACACTTAAAGGTTTTTGTCTCCATTTCATTACCAAGTTAGAAGAGATGTTTGAAAGTTCATAAGATTAGAATCGTTAGATTCAAAAAGACTTGAAATAACATCCATAACGATGAAGAATATGTTTAGTATCTTTCATTAGACTTAGAAGAAGGAGATGTCCTTACCAAAGATGAGCATTTTCAAAGTGTTCGGACAACTATAGTTGAAAGAGAACTTGTACCAAAACTTGTACATTTTTGAGTTCCATTGCAAGTGGTTGATATCAGTCGTATTCAAGTCCCCTTTCACAACTTCATCAAATATCTGAATGCTTTCTTTCTAGAATTTGCATACTTTCCCTTGCAAACAATCTCTAAATGCCTTTGATTGATCTTCTCCAAGAAACTACAAAAATGTGGAGAGAGAGAGAGAGAGAGAGAGAGAGAGAGAGAGAGAGAGAGAGCATGACAGGCATCAGAAGGCTATATAGTAAGCACTTTCTCTCCAATTCCTCGGCTATTGTACGATACAACTAATAGCTAGCTCATACTTTGAAGCTAGTGCCCCGCTCAGTCAATACTCAGGTTGTATTTTGTTTGATCTCTCTGACCTGCGCTCAAGTGATAGCTTCTAGCTGAAAGTCAGCGCTCAGTCTCAAACATGTATTGATAGATATAATCCAGCGATCCAGAGCTCTCATAGAATGATCATTTTGCTGAGGCAGCGATGGCAGCTCAAGGCGTCGCGTTCTTCAGATCGCTGCACACTCACGAAGTTTTCCAAGGCTTTGATTGTCAAGGATTGCAAGTATTAGCTATTTGCTCTCATCCACCAGATACTTCTGGACAAGCTCGTGATTGGATTGTCAGCGTAGATGCTGCATCTTGACACACTACTGCGTCAACACCAAATGAATATGTGGATTGTTCCAAAGCAGGTAGACCAGCCACGAAAGCGTTATGGGGGTTGTATCGCATCCTGCAAGAACAAAGTTGAGAATAGAATCCTGGAGGTCCTTGTCTTTGTACATAACTTCGCCATCCCGATCTCTAAATCTCATGAATCTGAAAAGCAGATCCTCCCTAGTCTGCCAAAAAAACATAAGATTGTGTTTTAGGAGGCACATTTGAAAGTAAAATTGCAGAGTGTTACTTTCAGAAAATAGCACGGCAGGCTGGAGCTTGAAATTAGAGAATTACATTTTTCTCATTGTTCTTGTTGCATTGTTCGATGAATTCTTTTGGTTGTTGTATGACCTTGAAAGTAAAGGCATCCAACAGTGGTATGTAGTCTTGCAGCCCTTTCTCGTAACCTAAGCATAAAGCACATCTAATCCTCCAGAACAAGTCCAACGATCGGTGGGCTATGGCCTCCTACACCCTATCAAAGGCGTTAGCAAATGGAACTTCGGGTAGCAGTGATGAGAGTGCCACAGCCATAACCAAATGGAACTTCAAGTAGCAGTGATGAGAGTGCCACAACCATAACCAAAGCTTGTCGGGGAGAGAGAGGGAGGGAGAGATGGATCTTGGAGAGGGAGGGAGGGAGACAAAGAGAGGAAGGGAGACATTTGAATTTGGGGAGGTGGGGCCAAGGGAAATGCAATATGCATGCATGGGTAGGGGAGGAGGATGCATGGTCCCCCTCTCCATCACTTTTAGTGAATAAAATGTGTATGCATGGGTGAGGGGAGGAGGATGCATGGGTGCACCCATACACATGCGCAATAGTGTACATATATATATATATATATACACTAGTAAAGAGTGCCCGTCGTTGACGGGCAATGGATGGCCGATGGTCGTTGACGGGTGGCCGATGGTCGCTGATGGGTGGCCGATGGTCTCTGATGATTGTTGACGGGTGGCCAATGTATGTGTGTGTATGTACGTGAGTGCATGTGTTATCTGTGTATGTGAATTTGTGTGTATGATTTGTGCTTGATGGTGTGTGTGATTTATGTGGTCAATGGTGTGTGTGTGTGTGTGTGTGTGTGTGTGTATTCATGTGTGATTTATGTGGTCGATGGTGTGTGAATGTGTGTATGAGTGTGCATGTGCATTTCTCTGTGTATATTGAACTTCTTGGAGCCCGATTTGTTGATGCGGGCTCGTCTCGACGTGCAACACTGGATGGAACAGATGACATGCATGACGGAGCCCGTTGCAATACTGGACCACTCCTTGAAAATGCCAAAAAGTAAACGACCGACGTTATCAGCACACCAAGCAGGTTGTTGCAAGTATGGATAAAGTTAGATACCAATGATGAAAAAAGAGATTGAAGTCTCTCGGAGACACTAATCTCAATGATTCAAGATGCCCAGTCCTTGGTGAGGCATAAAATAATGTGCAATTGAAAAATGAACACCATTCATTCGACCTTCCATCATATGAATGCATTTTACAGCTCTCAAAGATGACAATACTTGAGTTTTACATTCATAATTTTTTATGAGAGGTTTACATTTAAGAAAAAGTGTATGTGTGTGTGTGTGTGTGCGTGCATGGCGGGGGAGGGGGGGGGGTAATGAATATTGATATATTTACTTTTAATGGAATGGAGGCACCCCCTTTTGTATATATCTACATACACACACATTTTAACCCTTTTTATTTTTTTTAGGGGCATGGAGGGACCTCCCTCCCTCTATGGGTTGTTGGTCGGCTTGTGGAGGGAGAGAGTGAGAGCAAGAGAGAGAGAGAGAGAGAGAGAGAGAGAGAGAGAGAGAGAGAGAGAGAGAGAGGGCCCGTGGGAAAGAGAGAAGGAGAAAAAAGAACTCTAGACTCTATACTTCATACAGTATATCTCATCTACAAAAGGTTTTTTATATGGAGATGTGTGTGTGTGCGCGCACGAGCGTGTGCATGTGCGCACGCACACACGCATTTGTTGTGTCGGGGGTCACACACACACAACAAACACGTGCACACACACACACACACACACACACATAGACATGCGTGCACACACACACTCTCACTCACACGTGTCTGCGTGCGTGCATGCGTGTGTGTGTGCATGCACGTGTGTTCCAAATCCCCCCTCCCCCCCTATTTTTCTCTTTTTATTGTCTCTTTTACTCCCCTCACCCCATCCCCCTCCTTTTTTTTTAATTGTGCATTTTTTGGCCCATGGATAAAAGCTTGTGGGTAACGATTTAGGAGTTAAAAGTAGTGAGTTTCAGCTTGTGGTTAAACATTCCTGAAAATGGCGGGCCAAGGTAGGAATTTGAAGGATTGAAAAAAAAAAAAACCAGTTTAAGGTAGTCAAGAAAATTTTTATGCTAATGTTTTATGGGTAAAACTTTGATAATCTAAAATAAATAAGAAAGCCAAGTAATAAAGATTATTGGCTAAAGTTTTAAGCGCATTGAAGTGTGTGAAGAAAAAATAAAACCTTAACTTCAAACTTTAAGTATTTGAATTTAGTAAGTGGGAGGGAAGAGGTGAGAAATCTTTTTGGGGTCCACCCCTCAATGCACAATGTGCAAATGTATGGGGATATGCACATTCCCCATACATGCATCCTCCTCCCCAAGTTTTTTAGTTAGAAAAAGCTCATGCATGGGTGAGGGGAGGAAGATGCATGGGTGCACCCATAGACATGCACAAAACTGTATATAAGTTTAAATATATATATAGATATACTAGTAAAGAGTGCCCGTCATTGATGGGCAATGGGCGGCCGATGGTTGTTGACGGGTGGCCGATGGTCGTTGACGGGTGGTCATTGACAGGTGGTCATTGACGGGTGGCCGATGGTCGTTGAAGGGTGCACGATGGTCGTTGAAGGGTGGCCGATGTTCATTGACAGGTGGCCGATGGTCGCTGATGGTCATAGACGGGTGGCCGATGTATGTGTGTGTATGTACGTGAGTGCATGTGTTATATGTGTATATGGATTTGTGTCTATGATTTTTGTTTGATGGTGTGTGTAATTTATGTGGTCAATGGTGTGTGTGTGTGTGTTGTGTGTGAAATGTGTGTGTGTATATGCATGTGTGATTTATGTGTCCGATGGTGTGTGCATGTGTGTATGAGTGTGCATGTGCATTTCTCTGTGTATATTGAACTGCTTGGAGCTCGATTTGTTGATGCGGGCTCGTCTCGACGTACAGCATTGGATGGAACAGATGACATGCATGACGAAGCCCGTTGCAATATTGGACCACTTCTTGAAAATGCCAAAAAGTAAACGACCGACTTTATCAGCACACCAAGCAAGTTGTTGCAAGTATGGATAAAGTTAGATACTAGTGATGAAAAAAGGGATTGAAGTCTCTCGGAGACACTAATCTCAATAATTCAAGATGCCCATTCCTTGGTGAGCTGTAAAATAGTGTGCAATTGAAAAATGAACACCATTTATTCGACCTTCCATCATATGAATGCATTTTATAGCTCTCAAAGATGACAATACTTGAGGTGATGTAACAGTTCGACCAAAGTTACCAAAAGCAAAAAAGTTGTCTTTCAAATGAGAAATGGGGTTGGATCAAAACCAAAAGATCGCATGTGTTAGGATTTAAGAGGTAGATTGTCACATCCATTCCTGGCAAGGTACTATAGGAGCAAGAGGAAAGGATGGGACATATTGATCAAGCAAACTTGTACATCAAGAGAATAAAAAACTATAGAGTTGGGAAGAAAGAAAAAGAAAGAACCCTAGAGGTAAGAACAAAGGAAAACTCTGTGTCAAATTTCTCATACATGCATCCTCCTCCCCAAGTTTTTTAATTAGAAAAAGCTCATGCATGGGTGCACCCATACACATGCGCAAAAGTGTACATAAGTTCAAATATATATATATATATATAGTTTAAGATTCCCTCTAGAGTTCTTGCTACTTTTTTGTAATACATTCACATGGGTACACATATGTCCATGGGTACTCATATGTCCCTCTTGCATTTCATCCGCTTCTTGGTTTGGAAGGATATTTGAACAACTTTATCTTCAATAAGTTGATTTTGTCAAACTTGTTATACTTTTATGTTGAAGTATGTTAGTAGTTATAATACAAGATATAGTATTCTTATTAGATAATCATTGGTACTCTATTTTGTACCAATTCATGATGGAATAAAAGATGAAAAGAACTGCAAGCACTTGCATATTATGGCTATTGCAAATTATTAAGATGGTTGTGAAAATTAAAAAAACAAGGGAATTGTACTTTATGCTTGAGATCATTGTCCTGATCATTGTTGACACATTCCTCACACACATATTTTATCAAACTGAAAGTTTAGCTTTATGCATATCCAAGATGTAACTTATTCTAGATGGAATTTACAACTCCCTGATATGAATTTCTTTAAGTTTTAAAACATGAGTTACGTGCTACAACTAAGTTTGATATTGTGTGTATTTTCTAGAACAAATGTCGTTTTTCTTTCCTGTATTGGTTGCAAAGATGGGTCCCTATTTAAGCTTTTAATACAATGCATTAATATTGGTGTAGTCATCTGACATTAAAATTTAATTTTGTAGTGACGTGACATTTTGATGATGACTTTTCTAGCTCATTTATTGTTTGAACGATGGAGATAGACACAAAGAAATCATTGGCATGTATTCTTACATAATTTTTTTTCAAATAATATATTCTCAACTACATAGCCTTGAGCTTATCTCTAGTGATATGTGGCACCTCATTGTTCCTAATGAAGAATTTCTAGGTTTAATAATATTTGTGGTTGAATACTTGTGAAAATTTTGTCTTAATAAGCACAAAACCCATCACCATTAATATAAATAGGCTTCTTAGAAACTCATGGATGAAAAGTCAATCAAAAGCCTAATATATTCACCTTAAGATGTCAATTTCCACTTTATTTGATAAAAGATAGTGAAAGTGTTTGGCTTGTGGCTTGTATTCAGCATCCTAATTTCATACTATGGCTTACTAGAAGGCTAATGAGAGCTATAAATGTCCTCGTATGAATCCATGTCCTCTTATGGCTTTACTAAGATACCTTGCCTATCTTCCATGGTGATACTTATTTGCCTAGCATAAGTCCTCAGATACACTATAATTGTTAGCAAGTAATCACTCAAATGTTAGGTTTTGAGGGGAAAAAAAAGGCCCAAGCATGAAACATCAAGTTGTAGGCCTACAACCCATCTCTATAATAATCTAGACATTTATTTAAGGCTAAATGGTATATCAACACTTTGCTAAAAATAGGGAGCTAGAAATAGGGAGTGACATATTCTACATGCTAACAACTATGGAATATCATTAGAGGAGTTCTCAATATCAAAAAGACCCTTCAAGGAATGCCATGTAGGAAAAATATCAAAATAAAAAAAACAATATTGTTTATTTGCTTGCCCACACCACTCCCAAGGCCTCCCCAACTCCCAATGATCTAACCACAATGAAAAAATGAGCGGCATTTCCAAATTTGAATCAAGCATACAAGCATGGAGATTGGATTGATCGTACATAGTATATAATATAATCAAAGATGAGTATTTTGTTTTGCTTCATAGAATCTGGTCATAGTACTTTGGTGCAACTGATTAGTCTATTATTTTTTTGATGATGACATTATATCATCTACATGTGGATATCTCTATTGATTTGGCACCTTTGCAGAGAAGAGGAGGCAAAGGGATTCAAATATCTACTGAGGATCGTTCTCATTACAGGGCAGAAGGAAAAAAAAAACTTGGATTTGTGGATAGATGGAACATTATATCCACAAGATCCAAGCACTTTGACACATCCCACATTCTCTTCAATAACTCATTTAGTTACATGGATATGCAATGGGCATAGTGGATTACTAGGATATTGTGAAAGATTGCAGAACCATGGAAAACAACTTTATATGAATAAAGTTTACTTTTTAGAAGGTGAGTTAATTTGGATATCCTCTTATTGTCAGAATAGAGATTGTCATCTCCAAAAGAAAATGAACAACTTAAAAAAAATAATGAATCATTATAGAAGATAACAATCAATATCAAATCAGAACTAGAGCAAATGCAATCAGTCTTATAGTCTATTCGTATTAAAAGCTCACAATTATTGAAGGATGTGGATTTGGCAAAGAAGAAGGCTGAAAGTAAGAAGCGAAAGCAAAAAGTTGCAAGGATATTCAAATGCTTTCAGAAGGAGGTTATCGAAATAGAAGGATCCGTGCATTCAACTAAGCATATTTAGAATTTTGTAAGTTTTTCAATGACATCTGGATTTAATTTTAGCTATGGTGATATTCTGTTAACTATCTGTTTTTTTTGCAGATCTGCATTAGTAGCTCCTCGGAATATTAAAGACAATGCTTCACTAGGAATGTCATTGGGCACAATATTGACTTGCAAATCCACTGAGCGTATCATGATGAACAATAGGATTTCAAATTTAAAGTGTAAAATAGCAGAGTCTTCGATGGTGGACATTAAAAAAAATTTAGATAAGACTATAGTTCAGGTGCTTGTGATTTTGCAGGTAATAGCAGGGAAGCGTATGCAACAATATTTAAACTAATTAGAGAAGCTTTTAAGCAAGTTCAAATTAGAAAAGTCCCAATCCCTAGGACATATCACTTGAATAAAGAGAGAGATACATTAAACATAGGTATGCATAAGATCACTAGAACTCCACTTCATATTGAGGAGGTGTATGAAACTGATGGAAGATCGATATTCTATAATTCATCAAACAATTTATTTGTTGATCTAAATTACTTGCTGAGATACATCGTCACATTCTATGATATAACCTATGAAAAGGTGAATGGCAAAATAATCATAGTACTTAAGTTAGATGAGTCAGAAATTGTGAAAGGGCAGAAGATGGAGAGGGTTAGTATAACTCTCATGAATGATGCTCTATCACAAACATAGAACCAAGAAGATTTCAAATTCAGTGTCCAGTCATAAAATGATATATGGTGGTTGGCAGCGTTTCGGGTAACTAGCATCATTATTACATTACATTCATTGAACAGTATTAATACATTGTAAACTAAGTCTGATTAATTCTTTGGACAGGTGCTGAAAGAGGATCATAATATATTATCATGGATATTCTCAAGGACATCTTATCCTAGAATCATCAAGGACCATAATTGATGGAGGACTTCTCAATGTTCCAGGAGTTGGAGACTTCGATGTTGAATGGCACTTAGCAGTTGATTTAAAAACATTGAAATGTATGTATAATGTCTCTCACGGTGCTACATCAAAACACCCTTGTTTGTACTGCACGAAAATGGCAAAAGATGTAACTAGGAGTACAGGAATTACTAGAGAATATACAAATCCAAACTGGAAGCCTGTGTTGCCTATCCCCTTAAAAAATGTGCATGTTTGCACTCTTCATGCAGAAGTTAGATTAACCGAAAAGATCATTTATCTTCATATAGTTTTTGCTTGGAATACTAAGCCAACATCATTAGAAAAGGAAGCTATCTCTCGATTAGAAGGTTTTATCAAAAGCAGGACTCCATAAAGGACATTTCAAAATTCAAAAAGATGAAAAGCTTTCAGGAAAGAATGGGAACATGCCAACTAAGCCAAGCATAGGAGGAGCAAAAGCACGTCGTTTTCTATCAAATCATACTGGTAAGGCTTCTAATATTCAACACTCATTCTGGACAGATATTATTACTGCCACTCAGGACTTCAAGAAAGATGGCAAAACCAGAGTACTAAAAGTTGATGTATGGAAAAAGCTTGATAGTATGATTGTTATTTTAAGAAAAGAAAAATACTCTGATATTGATAAGAAAGCTGTCCAAAGGACTTGTGTTGAGTTTGTTAATGCAGTATCAAAAGCATGGAGAGAAGATCACATCACTCATTACATGGTTAGTATAAAATTTTCAAAATGCTTTCAAATTTTCATATATATTTAGATCCAAAGATAAGACTAACATTATGATTTTGACATATGCAGCACATACTAAGAGATCATACATCATTTTTTGCAAATACATATGGAAGCTTGAGTGTATGGTCATCACAAGGGATGGAGAAGTCACACTGGCAAGCACGAGCAACATTTCATCGAAATACACAACATGGAGGAACCAATGAAAAACGAAACTACATTTGTCAATTGTTTCAGTGTTTCTACCGCAGAGTTCAGATTTGACATATAACAAAGTCCACACAATACACCAAGTTTAGAAAAGCATGCAAGTTCATACAGAAAGAGAAAATTAGATGATTGATGAGTAGAAAATCATCATTGTCATCAAATCATGACATGTTCAGAATTGCTTTGCAAATTCATTGAACAAGAGAGGAGAAATACCCAATGTAAATGTATTGATTGTATTATACCAAAATACAAAGTGTCAACTATTCATCATCAAATCTTGTATCAGATTCTATGGCAGTATTGTCATGAAGAAATTCTCTGCTAGCGTATGCATCTAATAAATGTGCATTATCCTTATTTCCACTAAGCTCAATATAAGTGGAATACAATGAATAATGGGAGCTCCTTAAAGGAACATTCCCATCAGTAAAGCCTAAAATGTTCAAAACATAAGATCTTTTGACAAAAATGATCTTATTCGTCTTAACAAATTTATGTCCTCCTAGATAAAATGATAAAGCTTTAACTGCCATTATAAGACTCTCCCCAACTAGGCTCATCTTGGAATGAGCAATACAGATCTCATTCTTCAGGAAATGCCTAAGATAGTGGCCCAGTCCACTGTCCCTCTGGAACGAGGATGCATGTTGTCTGAAACCACCTCGTCTCATAGCAAAATCATCTATTATGAGAGCATCCTGCAATAGGAAATATGTTAGCAAAAATACATTCAGTGATTGAAAACATGCAAATGCAAGGACGATTAAACACTTACACATTCTTCATCGGCAGCAGCAACCAGATTAGGATGAACAATATAATGACCACGTACTGAAGAGGAATCATTAGTGAAATGCATTAATGATGGATGAGGGAAGCCCATCTGGGATTGAAATGCCGTGAATTCTTCATCGGATGGTCTGCCTCGCCCATCCTCAGCTATATTTAATAAAGTCTTATTCAGGCATTCTTCACTGGTCATAAGTCCCTCCTCATCATCAAAATCAATACCAGCAACAAGGTCATCTGTTTCAAAATCTACAAAGTCGGAGAATTTGGAAATTGTGCCGGATAATAAACATAGAACCTCATCCTCACGATAGTCAAAAAATTTACATAAATCAGCAGTAGTAAAATATACATCGTCATTAATATAATATACAGGCAAATTGAAAAGACATTTCGACTCCTCCATAGATTTGGATTCATCATTAGCATGGCTTGCAATATTTCCTTGGTATAATTTAAAAGAAGTTGATGCTTGAAATCATTCTCATAAATTCCTATTCAACAAAATGCTCATCTTATGAATGTAGCATGAAGATAAACATCAAAGGCTAAGTAGCAATAGAATGTAAAGAGAAAGTGGACGACCTGTCTCACATCACTAGAGAGCTTTCATTGACTTGAACTAATATAAATGAGCTACTAAAAAATAGACTTCACTATATAAGATATATAGGAGACTTCGAAAATCATCTACAAGAAGAAAACAAAAACTCCCAAGTTAGTATGTCAAATGCCTTTTTTACATCCAATTTAAAAAGGCCTCTAGATAAATTATATGCTAATGAGATGTCCAACGTAGTGATTGCATTGCTCACATTATCAAATATGCTCAATCCTCAAATAAAACCATATCCGATTGTTTAACTAATAACGGCACCAATCTTCTTACAATTACCTTCACGATTATAGTTAGAGTGGGCTTTAGGCCTACAACTTGATGCTTTTCTTGATCAAGCTTCACATTGAGGGACTAATGTTAGCAATTTCTACTGTATCTTGGGGCTTATGCTAAAAAAATTGCATCACCTTGGGAATTCCATGATCTATTCTAGTAAGGTGACAAGATGACATATAAGGCTCCAACTAAACTTGTGTAAAGCCATGAAGATCTTTAAGGGAGTTAAAAATGTTGAATACAAATCGCAATCCGCCAATCAAAATTCCAACATGGTTCTTGCCTCAAATAAATGCAAAATTCACCTAATAAGATACAAAACATGTTTTTCTACGGTATGTATTAGAATTTGAGTGGCCATCAATAGGCTTTCGACCCATGAGTTTATAGAAGCCTATTCCAATTGGTAGGAAAAATGAGGAAGAGATATTTTTGTAAACACTTAAGCATAATTAGCAACTAGGATGCAAGTATAGCTAGGTAATTTTTTTTGGGAACTATTGGAGCCACATGTCATTATAGATAGGCTTATAGTCACATGTCATTGTAGGCACGTTCAAGTGCCACATGTCACCAAAGTTAAGCTTGGAGCCACCTTATATACTACCATTATTGCTAAGCATTGTATAGTATATTATCTTAATATAGGTTGGTAAGCCTACACAAAAATAACTTCATGTCTATCTATATCATTCAAACAACAAAGTGATAAGCTAGAAAAGTAATTAAAATGTCACATCACTACACCAAAATCAAAGTGAATGTCACATTACTACACATTACTACATACCGGATTAATGAGGTCCATCTTTCGCAACCAAACCATATAAGGAATACAAGTGAAGTATTCTCAATAAAAAAAAACTACACTATTTACCACACTAATAGCACATAACTCATGTTTTAAAAATCAATTTTTTATATATTGAAAAAATGTTAGAACTCCGTATAGAATAATTATGTCATGAATATGCATAGATATGAAAGAGCTAAATATCTAACCTATGTACATGTATGTGTGTAAGGAATATTTGAAAAATCACAAGGATAATCATCATGAGCATAAAGCATGAAGCTTTGTTCTTTTTACTTTTAATAGACCTTCATGTGTAAGTGCTTGATTGAAAGCAAAATTATTCAAATCATGTACTTCATTGTGAGTCATTAGAAAAAAGAGTACTTCCAATAAGACATATTGGATGTAGTGTATGATTTCTAATAAATTTCATGTAAAAATAATTGCATCAAAAGCTTATCAGAGATAGACGAAGTAGATGCTTTGCGCATTGATTCTTTTGTATTGTCAATAGTAGGTTCATCCTTTTCTTATAGATTGAATTAGCTTTTAGAGCACGCAGTTTCATCCGCTATTGTCTTGTGCTCCGCAGCATTATTGACATGTATATTTTGCTATACTTAATCTGATAACAGCTTTGTTGTTCTACGTTCAGATTTGTGTTGATATTGCTATGTTTTTCTTCATTCTACCTGACTCTCTTGTTGCTCAATCTGGTAATCTATTGTTAGTGAATTATTATTAGTCTAGCTATTGACGACTAACATTTAGTCTTGCCTTTGGCGACTAATACATGACTGATTATCAGTCAAGCTCTATCTAGTCCTTCGCAAATCATTCGCAACTAATAATTTGTCTAGTTGTTCATGACAAATTATTCTTCTGATGTTTTATTAATGTTTGGCTATGTAATTAGATCAATCATGATTTCTATCACTAATGTTATGTTCGTTTTTTATAGGCGTAGTCATGCTTAGGGAGAGAGTAATATAGCTCATTTCACTGCGCACGAACACTTTCTGTTCGTATTCATTTCTTGTTCGAGTTTTGAGTTCGCTTCTAATCGTGTTCGTTTTCTTTTCGAGCTATTTTTGTTTCTCACACTCACACACCGTCTTTCTCCAACATGGTATCAGAGCTCATTTTTGTAGCCTGATAAACTTCCATAGTACAAGACTCTACTAGCCGATAGAGTAGTTGTCTTCTTGTTCTGTAATTCAGTACCGGATTTTCATACTTAAGTCACTGATAGTTTTTCCTATCACTTAGACTAATCTTCCACATAGATTCCCAAGGGAAATCTAGTCCCATCATGGACAAGCTTGATGGAACCAATTACCATATGTGGAAATTTAAGATGAAAATTGTACTAATGGCTAAAAAATTGTATGACGTTGTTACAGGTGCAGAAGGAAAACCCGAAGCAGATGACGTAGCAATTGCCTGATGGAAGCTGAAGGATGGAAAGGCTTTCGCGCTGATCATCCTAAACATTATGGATACCCAGATTGGCTATGTATCCGAGGCCCAGACATTGAAGGAAGTCTGGGACATCTTGAGCACACTATATGAAGTGTGAGATATAGCTTCCAAGCTACATCTCAGGAAGAAATTTTACTCCCTCAAGATGGCGAATGGTGATTCCCTGCAGAATCAAATCAATCAATTGAAGAACATGCTAAGGCAAATGGCCACTGTCAGATCTGTCATAGACGATCAAGACACAATGATGCAATTGCTTACAAGCTTGCCAAGCTCATACGACAGCTGGGTGATGATCATCATGACACATCCAAAACTAACTCTTTCAAGAGTCATTACTATGTTGTTGCAGGAAGAAATGTGGAGGAACAAAGCCTCAAGTTCCTCAGCTGATTCTCACGCTATATACACCAACAAGAGCATGACTAAGCAGAATAAGAAGAAATATCCGAAGCAATCAAAGCCAGACCAGAAACCAGGATAGCACAAATTTGAATGTGATCAGTGCAAAGTAGTTGATAGGACAGGCAAGACCATAGCACTCGAAAAGAGGCATGGATACTTGTATAAATAAAGTCATTTCTTTTCTGCTTCTAGTCAGGTGCTCAGTACTTCTATTCATGCAAATAAAAGTTTACTTTGGCATTATAGACTTGGTCACTTGAATCATGCTGAAGTACAACAAATGTCTAGACAATCTATTGTTCTTGATCTCGACTATCCTCGTGATAAAGTTGAATTACCTATCTGTCAAGTTAGACGTGTCCATTGTCGACCCACTTTTTGACAACGAATTAGACGAAGATGTTGCTTGCTATCTAACAACAAGTCCCAAGAGTGGTTCATCAGTCGAATCCTCCCAGAAGATCAAGCCGAGTGCACACACAACCCACAAAGTATACTCCTGAGTCTACATGTCTCTTGATACAAGAACCGACGACAGTCAAAGAGGCACTTAGCCAACCAGACTCTGATCTCTGGAGAGAAGCTATGGATAGAGAGTATTCCTCTCTGGTCAAGAACTAGACGTAATCACTAGTCAAACCTCCTATTGGCTACAATATTATTGATTGCAAATGGACCTTTAAGATCAAATACAATGCCAACGGAGCAATTGATCGAAAGAAGGAAAGACTGGTAGCACGAGGATTCACTCAGATTCCCAACGTCGACTACAGCAAGACTTTCAGTCCAGTAGTCAAGCATTCGTCGATCCGAGCACTCTTGTCTTATGCGACAACTGCTGACCTCGAGGTACATCAACTTGATGTACAAACAACCTATCTGAATGGAGTTATACAAGAATACATCTACATGATCCAGCCCGAAGGATACGTTCTGGAAGGTATGAAGAATCATGTCTGTAAACTCCACAAAGCACTTTACGGCTTGAAACAGTCTGTCAGAGCTTGGTTTTAGAGGATCAACACACTCGTCATCGAACAAGGATTCAAGCCAAGCACTGCTGATTGCAACGTCTATTCCAAGTCAGTGTAGCAATCTTTCATCATCATCATCTTATACGTGGATGATACGTTGCTCTTCAGCAATAATACCAATTTGGTGTACTATTTGAACCTATCGTGTAACAATTTTGATTCTCCAGACTACCAATAAAGGTTCTTGTACTTTCTGCATGTTTAGTACTTTGGTACTATAAGATGCCTTGGTACTACCTGTATATGATGCTTTGGTACTACCCGTAGATACTTTCTACCGTTCAGATACTATCTGTGTATGATACTTTGGTACTACTTCTATATGATGCTCTGGTACTACCTGTTGGTGCTTTCTACCTGTTACATGATAAGACTTCTTGAATATAGATTAGTGGTAACGAGAATACTTCTCAACTTCACTTTGAAGATGTAAACAATGACTTTAATGCAGAAGGAATCGTTAAGAAGTTTTGAGTGAATCCACACTGTATTGAGCTGCAAGGTACTAATTTTACAAATTTTGTACTGTTTTGGTACTATTTTTGTTTGATAAAACTCTTTAATATGAAAAATTCATATTACAAGAACTTATCATGAACCAATTCTGATTGTATTGACTACCAAATTAGGTCTTTTATACTAAGTGTCTCATTTTTATTTTAAAGTCTATCAAATTGGTACTATTTAGACTTCTCGTGTCTCTATTTTACCCATAAAACTATCAAGTTTGGTACTTTTTTTGTTATATTTTTGTGTGTTCGCAGCTTGCTTACAATCCATTCTGGTCTTTTTGGTACTATTTTATTGTTGTTTACCAATTGGTAGAATCTAAGCATTAGTTACTACCAATTTTACAAGATTTGTACTATTTTTGTAATGTTTACGTATTCTAGAAACTTTTGAGTACCAAAGGTTGGTGCTATTTGAACCAATCGTACAACAATTTCGATCCTCCAAACTACCGATTAAGGTTCTTGTACTTTCTGCATGCTTAGTACTGTGGTACTATAAGATGATTTGGTACTTTGGGACTACCTATATATGATGCTTTAGTACTACTTGCAGGTACTTTCTATCTTCATGATACTACCTATGTACAATACTTTGGTACTACCTGTATATGATGCTTTGGTACTACATGTTGGTACTTTCTACTTGTAACACGATAAGACTTCTTGAATATAGATCGGTGGTAACGAAAATACTCCTCAAGTTCACTTTGAAGATGTTAAGAATGACTTTAATGTAGAAGGAATCTTTAAGAAGTTTCGAGTGAACCAACATTGTATTGAGCTGCACCAGTGTCGGGTACTAATTTTGTATTGTTTTATTTGTATATAATGCTTTGGTACTACTTGCAGGTACTTTCTACCATTCTGGTACTACTTGTGTATAATAGTTAGGGTACTACCTCTATATGATGTTTTGGTACTCCTTGTTGGTACTTTCTACTTGTAACATGATAAGACTTCTTGAATATAGATCAGTAGTAACGAGATACTCCTCAAGTTCACTTTGAAGATGTTAACAATGACTTTAATATAGATGGAATCTTTAAGAAGTTTCAAGTGAACCAACACTGTATTGAGCTGCACTAGTGTCAGTACTAATTTTACAAATTTTGTATTGTTTTGGTAAAACTCTTTAATATGAAAGATTTGTACAATAAAAACTTATCGTGAAGCAATTCTGATCCTACTGACTACCAAATTAGGTCTTTTATAAGTCTTGTTGGATTATTCTCCTTCTTACCAATCGAATAATCAGTTTTAATTTTCATCTATTGTTTATCCAGTTCTGCGGATTTTCCCATGTGTTTACATAGTCTGTAGAATTACAAGTGTTTCTCACAATCTGCAAAATTACATGGAGTTTACGACGGTGTCTCTTTTTTACATTTTTTGCCTGACAAAAATCTAGTGTAAAAACACAATGTCGCATTTTTTGCTTTTCCAGAAGAGCCTCAAATGTTAAGAAAGTGTGGGGCAACCCTAAATGAGATTTAAGGGCACCTTCTCTTTTTCTCCTTTTTTGGTGAAAAACTCGATAGTGTCATTTGTTTCTATTTTAGTTCATGTCTGCAGAGCTACAGTTTTGGTTCAATATGCAGATAGAACGTTTACAGCCAATTTCATCGCTTATCAGCAATCAATGACAAGGACCAGATGGATGCCAGCTGATCATCAGCCAACTGGCGATCGCAATTCACGATTTAATTTTTTAGTATAAATAGCTGTTCATATTCACACAGTTTGACGATCAGATTTCAAGATTATCAGAAGCATTTGAATAGTTAGCTCTCTCTCTCTCTCTCTCTCTCTCTCTCTCTCTCTCTCTCTCTCTCTCTCTCTCTCTCTCTCTCTCTCTCTCTCTCTCTCTCTCTCTCTCTCTCTCTCTCTCAAGCCTGCAAGCTTGTACACTCCTGAGCATTCTAGCTCACTTCTTAGAGTTGTTTTAGAGATTGTTATTGCGCTACTACTTATCAGCATTGCGGTTAATTCAGTCTTTTATTTTTAGCCGCTCAGAGATAGCATGAAGTACGTGGCTTCAATCCGTAACTTATTGTACTCATTTACTTCTGTTACGTTTTCATATTGAATCAATACTATCCTTCATTGCGTTCAATTTTCGTCTCAGAATGTATGCGTTTCTGTTTTTCTTCGCGACTAATTCGCAAACAATTCACGACTAATTATTTGTCCGATAGTTTTTTATGCTTAATTGTCTGGCTACGTAATCATTGTAGTATGGGCGATTTCAAAGTTAGTTACTATAAGTTCAAATGTGATTTCTATCACTATTTTTTTTTTGAAATTGATAGGCATAGTCATGCATTGTGAAAGAGGAAGATAGTCTATTCCGCCATGCACAAAAAGTTTTCTTTCTAGACACTCGAATTATTTTCATTTGTTTCTTTTTGAGTTTATTTTCTTTTCGAGCTAGACCTATCTTCTGCACACCACTTTCCGACATGGTATCAGAGCGAATTTCACTACTTCTTTATCTAATTCCAACATGATATCAGAGCAAAAGCTCTCATACTTGATATCCAGCATGATCAATTCAAATCACTATCAAAGATCTTATATTTTCCTAAACTCTCTACAAATCTGTTATTAGTGAGTAGAATTACAGATTAAGGTCATAAGGTAGAACTTGAATCTGATCAATGCAAAATAATTGATAGGAGTAATAAGATCCTTGCACTCGGCAAGAGGTAGGGCTACTTATATAGATTGGCACACTATTATTCTGAGTCTAGTCAAGCCTTGAAAACCTCTGTTCTAGTCAATAAAGCATTACTATGGCATCATCGCTTGGGACACTTGAATCATGCATCTGTTATGAACATGTCTGTGAAATATTTCGGATCCTTAATATCCAATCTACGTAAATGATCTTTGGCTAGAAAGAGAAATACACTACCAATCTCACCAATGTAGAAAAATCAGCATCTACACACAAAATGAGATGCAAACACTAATAGAACTTGATCAAACTTGAATGAAATGATAAAATATTGTTCCTATCCGCACAAAACTAGCAAGCTACTGTATTTCACACGTGTGGATCCAAAAATAATAATAAATGATCATTCTACACATAGAATTGTAAGCAATCACCAAGATAGTGCACCAATGGATAGTAGAACCCAAGAGAACCATGTATAAGCATGAAATGAGATAGAGAAGAAAGACGATTGCTCTCTCCATAAGTTACATCCTTTTCTAACAGGTCCAAACCCTATTTGGCCACTTGGCTTTCCCACCAAAATGCTAACCCTACTATTTTTGGGTCTAGATTTAGTGTACCCAATTATTCAAAGTTGAATCTACTCAAACTCGCATTCTAACTTTCTCACACTTTCAAAAAGTGTTTATTCAAATGACATTTAGACTAATGAGCTTTGAAAAGTCAATCTCTAAGTCTAAAACAAGTTTTGGCCTCAATATGCCGAATATGAAATTATAGCAAAATGTCTAGTTGAATCTTTCACACTCCCTCTTCAACTAGTTTTAGCATAGACTTTGATAGCACTCCAAGTGAAGTCCTATGCTTCATGAACAAGTCCTTTCCCAATGCTTTGGTGAAGATATCAGCTACACATTTCATTGAAGACACATGTTGAAGCTTCATCTCCTTTGCAATGACTTGCTCCCTTCAAAGTGATATTGTATCTCAATATGCTTGCTCCTAGCATGAAAGATAGGATTGGATGCCAGTCTTTGGGCTGATTGATTGTCACAAACGATGATTGGGCTCTTTGAAAAATCCAACAAGTGAATATCCTTGATCATTCTCTTGATCCATACCATCTCCTTTGTGTAATGTGTAAGAGCTTTGTACTCGGCCTCACTAGATAACAATGAGATAGTGGCTTGTTTCTTCGACATCCATGATATAGCTCCATCACCTATGAAAATACAATAAGAACTAATGGATTTCCTATCCATTACATCTCCAGCATAGTCTGAATCTAAAAATCCAAAAATATTAGGCTATGATCCCTCATACAATATGCCAAAATCTTGAGTTCCAATGATGTACCTCAAAACTCGCTTTCCTAGCTTCCAACGCTCCTCACTAGGATCTTGCATGAATCGACTCAATCTTCCAACACAATAGCTTAGATCTGGTCTAGTAATGGTTAGATAGATGAGTGAACCAACTAGCTTCCTATAGAGAGTAATGTCCTCGAAGGATCTTTCATTACCTCTTATAGTTAGCTTTACATGAGACTCCATAGGTGTATCAATAGCTTTTGCATCTTCCATATGAAATATTTCTAGAATAGAATTAACATACTTCTCTTGACAAATGAAAGTAGTTTGAGAAGATTTAATGACTTATATTCCCAAAATTTAATGCAAATTACCAAGATCATGCACCTCAAACTCCTTCTTAACAACATTCTTGATATCCTTCACATCTTGATTGTCTCCGCCACTCAAGATGATATCGTCCACATAGATTAGCAAGATGGTAACATAATTTTCAGCAAACCTATAATAAATTGAATGATCATATTCACTCATAACAAAGCCTTGAGAGAGTAAAAAAATGTTAAGGTTAGCATACAACCTCCTTGGTGCTTGCTTAAGGCAATACAAACTCTTTTGTAAAAGACACACATGATTTGGCTTTGTTGATAAAATGTAGCTCTCGGATTGCTCCATGTACACTTCCTCCTCAAGATTACCATTCAAGAATGCATTTGAAATGTCCATTTTCCATAGATCTCATCCATAAAGTGTAGCAAGTGAAATGATGACTCGAATACTTACCATCTTTGCCATGGGTGCAAAGGTCTCATCATAGTCAAGCCCTTGTTGTTGAGCATATCCTTTTGCCACTAATCTTGCCTTGTACTTGTTGAGAGATCCATATTAGTTTGTCTTCACCTTGAAGATCCATTTGCATCCAATAGCTTTCTTGTCCTTAGGCAACTCCACCAATCTCCCTGTTCCATTCTTCATAAGAGCTTGATACTCAAGATCCATTGCTTGGATCCACTCCTCTTCTTTCCTTGCTTGATCTACACTTGTAGCCTCATCTAAAGAGGTTAGGAAAGCAACATAATTTCTAGAAACTACTTGCTTATCCTTTTGATCATATGTGAGCCTTGAAGGTACTTGTCTTTCTCTTGATGTTCTCCTTGGCTTTTGACTTGATGAAACACCATCATCATCACCATCCAAAGTAGGATCCTTCTCATCAACATCAAGAATGTTAGATCCATCCACACTACCATCAATCATGCTTGAAGACACTTTTGGATTGTTCCCCTCATCAAAAATGACATCTCTACCAACAATCACTTTGTTAGTAGAAGGAATGTAAACCTTGTAAGCTTTACTCACCTCACTATATCCAACAAAAATACCTCTTCTTGAAGATGGACCCTCCTTGGTCCTATCATCAAGAGTAATGTTGACATAGCATTTGCATCCAAAGGTTCTTAGAAAGTTGACACTCAGCCTCCTCTTGAATAGCATCTCAAAAGGTGTCCTTCCATCCAAAATAGCACTCGGCCACCTATTGTACAAGAAATTGGCACAAACAAAGCTGGATCCCAAAATGGTTTGTCAAGATTAGCACTTAACCTCATAGCTTTATCACTTTCACATAAAGTCCTATTCTTCCTTTCAGCCACTCCATTTTGTTGTGGGGTCCTTGATGTTGTATACTCCCTCTTGATTCCATGCTCATCACAAAAGGCCTTGAACTTGTTAGATATGTACTCACCACCATTGTCACTCCTCAAGCACTTGATCTTTGTGAAAAATTGGTTCTTGCAACACATCCAACTTGGTTAGCAATAACAAAAGCATCTAGTTTGAAAAAGTTCCCATGTCTTTTACCTTTTCCAACCAGGACATCCTTCCTTTTGATCAAACAAGCATCTCCATCAAACTCCACCTTGAGGCCTTTACTTAGCATTTGGCTCGCACTAAGCAGATTCTTGGTAATAGATGGAATAAACAAGGCATCCTCCAAATGAAGAGAAATAGGAATTGTGACAATCCCTTTGATTGCACACTCACCGTCATTGGCCGTGTAGATCACCCTCTTGTCATCTCCATATGCCAACAAAGAAGTGAAGTACTCTTTGTGAAAGGTCATGGGTGAACTTGCTCCACTATCAATCCACCAAGGATCTAGATCTCCATCATTAGCAAGCATATACGAAGACATCACAAAATCATCATCATTTGCATCTTGAACATCCAAGACATCCTCATCAAGAGTAAGATTATCTTGCTTGTCTCCTTGATCTCTCTTCTTCGTCCTTTGATGCCACAATAGAAGCATAGAGCTTCTTCAATGAATTCCAAGCTTCCAAAGATGATGTGCACTTACCAACTTCCTTGAGAAGTTCATTGGTAACATTCATCTTTATAATGTGTAGAGCCTTCTTGGCCCTCTTGTCATACCTCAATTGATCTTGTTGTGTTGCTGGTCTCTCCTCCAAACCTACAACAATATCCAAAACATCATTCATCTCAAGAAGTGACTCCATCCTCACTTTCCACAATGAATAGTTACTTGAGGTAAGCCTATCATTGGCTTCCAACATGACTCCAATTGAGGTTGCCATGTAGCAATGACCTGATCTTCTCTTTCAACATGTTTCAATGCAAAAAGCACTCCTTTGAACAACAACAAATTCTTTCAAAAGAAATCACCAAGATTTGAAACTATCTCAAAAATTCTCCTCTAGCACTTATATCAAGCAAATCAACACATAGAATCATGGAATCTTGATCAACCTATGATCTATTCTCAATCTAATGACTTTTGCCACTTCCTAAGATTGAAACACACTCAAATGAAGTCCAGCAACCTCACTATCTAGAGATCAAAATTAGGGTTTTGACAAAATCACAAAAAATTGACTACTCCAAATCTACATGCAAATGTTGAAAATTTGATATGCAATTTATTAGCCACCACTTAGGCTGATCCAATGATCCAAAAATCGGCCAAATCCAGTATGTGAATTCAAAAGTCAGAATTTATCAAGTTTATAAACCTATATAGGGTTTTGATCTACAAAAGATCCAATCTACAAAAGCAAAAAACTCGATTTTGGTGTAGAATCCTCTCTAGCATGCTCTAGACTTGATATCTTCACCAAATCAATGATAGATTTCCTTATTCATAACCTGAAATACTGAAAGATTTTAAATCCTTAAGATCCAATCTACTTAAATGATCTTTGGTTAGAAAAAAGAAATACACTACCAATCTCACCAATGTAGAAAAATCAGCATCTACACACAAAATGAGATGCAAACATTAATAGAACTTGATCAAACTTGAATGAAATGATAAAGTACTACTGATGTTCATACAAAACCAGCAAGCTACTGTATTTCGCACGTGTGGATCCGAAAATAACAATAAATGATCATTCTATACATAGAATTGCAAGCAATCACCAAGATAGTGCACCAATGGATAGTAGAACCCAAGAGAACCATGTATAAGCATGAAATGAGATAGAGAAGAGATAAGATTAAGCGATATCCTCCTTATGTACTAATGTGTTCAAACCAAAGAACCAGGTTAAAGCATGTGTAACATTCTAATAATCCTCATCACATTCCTAGAATAATAACTACATCAATCTAACTCATACATACATTATTATCATATATCATCTCCTTGATCAAATTTCTAGCAAACGATAGAAGGTATTAGTTACAATGATCATCATAGTGCTCATAGTAATCTTCAGTGTTTCATAGAAGCATTAACAGTTGTAGCAATATGCTATCACATACAGTGATAGTATTTGTATCCTCATATACGTCTTATTACCATTATCATATGCTCAATACTTATGATTATCAAAGACCATCAACGCGAAATTGAGGACTCTTGTCGGGCGGCCAACCACATCAAACCATGCATAGAATAAGTATTCAATATGCAATCAATGCATGCAAGTTATGAGTGCATGATTTTCTCAGAAATCAGAAGCTAGTAATGTGATTAATCGCGTTTCATGTCTACGGCCAGTTGGTAGTTATAAGCGGTGCCATCATACCATCGAATATATATGAAATCCTTCTATAAAATTGTGATGATCTGGCCATAGATAAGTTGTTGGCCATCATTCACATGCTATGCCAATCGATACATTAATTGAAAAGTATCTATTAGCGATGAAACAGTATGACAGGGTTTGTTGTCAGCGATGATCCATTAGCACTAAGATTATGTGGTATACCTGCGATTTTGAGAATGTTAAACGAGCCCTTATCACATGGTTCAAACCTCAGAAGTTTATGGAAGACCCTTTTCTACTTTTAAATAAAATTAAAATGGAAAAGCGGGAAATGGTTTGAGACTACATTTACGGGTAAAACGCCTCAGATTTGAGTGCGAACCTGAGCTGATTACCTGTATGGCACATTCATAACCTATAGTTAGTTATAAATATTTATCTTGACCATGCAAAAGGCACATTACCTATCTCATCAACTATATCCTCAAGATAAGCCAAATATCAACCTGCGATTCAAGGACTGAACGACGAGCTTATAGGTACCGACAATCCAAGCCTTCCTGGTGTTCAAGAAATGATTGGAACCATGTAAAAACGGATAAACGAACACCAGATAAATTCAAGATTCAGAAAGATGTTGCGGCCACTAGGATGCATGGGATAGGCAATCCTAGGTTGGGCTCGAGCGGAAAGGCGGGATTGCAAGCAAGCATGGTAAGTGAACTACTACTCTTATAGTTTATCTTTGATTTTATATGCTTTTATTTTTTAATATGCATTATGACTAGCTGCTTCAACGTAGTCCTAAATTAATTTCAACTTCAATTGAATGCATGGATAGTTGGTGAACTATGGACATCTGCCAACTAAGGAGGAGTACGAATTTGCCTTTAGGGAATCGTACGACACATTAGTCGACAAACTAAAGAGCGAGGGTCATCCTCCAAATGTAAGTACTAGTTTTTGTATTTATACTAGTGTGGTTTGTATTTCACCGTCAACTTTATTTAATTCAATACGATCAAGCATTAAATATTAATGTAGTTTGTTTGCTTGTGTTCATGCAGACTGGACGTCACGACGACGATGAGTAGATTAGATTTATAAGTTTTAGTTGATGTTAGATCTAGAAAGACTCGTGCGACATTAAAGCACCAATTTTGTAATACATTAATTCATATTATGAAAAATACTATTATTGCAAATGATCGTGCTATATTGCCATTGCTTTTATATGTGCAATGTTTTTTTTTTCAAAAATTGCAATGTCAAATTTAGGGATGTAAACATGAGGAGCCTCTACGACATGAGCAAGAAGGACATACTCATAGGTTTGAAAATATCCAGACCTGATACTGAGTTTTGTAGAGCTTGTCAGAAAGGGAAACAACATCGGAATCCATTTGTACACGAGGGAAGAAGAGCTAAAGAAGTTCTTGAGCTCGTCCACTCAGATGTCTATGGACCGACAAAGGCTCTGGATCGAGATATTTTCTGACGTTCATTGATGACTATAACTGGATGACAACGATCTATTACTTGAAGAAAAAATCTGAAGTGTTTGATTCTTTCAAGAAGTTCGTGGCATTCGTAAAAAGACACACCTCGAAGAAGATTCAGATCATCAGGTCTGATAATGGAGGTGAGTATAAGAGCACATAATTTTCAAGATTCTACCAAGAACAAGGAATATAGCATCAATCACTCATGTGTACATACTTGAATATAATGGTGAGTGTGCAAAGTCTTTAAGTGTATTGAATATTTATACTTTAAATGCTATATTAAATATTAAGTGTATATGTAAGTCTATTAAATATAATATTAATAGACTTTGCACACTCAGATAGATAATTGACTTGATATATCCACCATGGCTTATCTTGAACACCAGGAAGGCTTGGATTGCCCGTACCTATAAGCTCGTCATACCTATTACATGCCCAAGCACAACTCCGTGTGAAACCCATATCTAGCATTTTTTTGGATTTAGAAAAATTTGATAATTGCAACATCTTTCAAATACTTTCTCCAATCGATCCAGGTGGTCTATATTTGTACTATGGACTCCCAAGTCATCCAAGTAAATTTCAAGAGATTTATGTAGATAATCTTTAAGAGCAAATTGCATTACTCTTTGGAACAAACTTGGTGCATTATAGAGTCCAAAAGGCATTACTTTGTAAGCATAGGTGCCCCATTCTGTTGCAAAAGCTGTTTTGTGATGATATGCAGGTCCAATCTTGACCTGGCTGTAACCACTAAATCCATCTAGAAAACTATAAGCTTCCGCTCCAGCAAGGCGGTCCAAAATGTTTTTAGTAAAAGGTAACGGAAAGTGATCCTTCCTCGTCACTTTGTTCAAAGCCTTGAGATTCACACAGATTCTCAATTTTCCATTCTTCTTAGGAACAATGACAATCGGTGAAACCCATTCGATATGCTTGATCTCATAAATGAAATCGACGTCAAGCAGTCTCTGAAGCTCTTTCTTTATCAGATCCGCAACATTAGGATTAACCGATAGAACTTTCTAACCTTTGGAACTACATCAGCCGGTACTAGAGGTATGGTGTGTTCAATAACTAATGTCAGAATACCCTTCAGATCTTCATCTGGTTCTTCTGGTTCAGCAAGATTCATAGGCTGTGTCCTAGTTGGGCCATCGTAAACATCTTTCGATTCTGGCACCTGTTCTTAGGGTTCACGATGTGCTTTGGGTAACATGATAACCACATCATCCAGTGTATAACATTTAAAATATTCAAGCATATCATGTTGAACTACATCTGCTTGTTCTTTGTCGAAAGGACTTGTCTTGGATCTTTGCTTAGCCTTCTTAGCAGGAATTAATCGTGGAGATGATGACTTCTGAGAAAATAAACTCTTCTTCGAAGGTGAATATTTCCTAGACGATGATGTCTTGCTAGGACTCTGACTTGTAGAATCATCCTTGACTTTTTCTTTGCCTTTATCCAATAAGGGTGGCACATTCTTTGAATCAATCTTTTGAGGAGGATTTTCCCATTTCAGGACCGTATTATAATGCTGCTTGGCTTGTTTCTTCATCATTGACCTTGTCTTCCTTCAATAAAACTACTTTTGGCAGTTTTTATTGTTGGTTCATTAGGAATATTACGTACTCCAAATCTAGTTGGATCCATATGATTTAGAATTTGCTCATTAGTAAGTTCTGCATTGTCATCGTAAGTCAAGGCATGACTCACAGGAATGAGTTCATCTTCAATCGGATCTAGTATATGTTCCGTTTATATCCAAGCTACATTCAGCACATTCAATAGAAAAGTGATTAGTGTATCCAAGATTCAATCCAATAATAAAATCTCGCTCAAATCTGACTGATTATCTTGTTGGCACATATATCCTACTGTATAGTCAATTGTTGCAAGAGCTTCATTCCAGTTGACACTATTGGTTTGAGAATCATAATGAACTCCCAACTTTTTCTCTGGTCGGTCACAAGTATGATCCATTGTTGATGAATCATCATCCTCTTTTTGAACCACTGGTTTAATAGTCCAAGTTGCAGGATCAACATTGACTACACGTTCACGATTTTCAAAAGCGATTTTTTTGGTACCCCAGTTATGAATTACTTGCGCTACTCGTAAGCATGGGCATCCCAATAGGACTCGGTAGACATTTGGTGCTTCTGGTAAGTCCATTATTGCGAAAGAAATGACGAACTATATTCCAGCAATTCTGACAGGTATATCTTCAACCATTCCTCACGGACGAACTGTCGTTTAATCAGCCAGCTTAATGGCAAAAGTCGCACGTTTTATCTTTGTAAGGCCCCATTTTGCACATAGCTTTGTAGAATTCAGGTTGACTCCCGAACCGTCATCTATCATAGCTGCTTCATTAGGAAATTGTCTATGCTATATCGGCAGAGTGATATTTTTTTGTTCACTTTTCCTAGCTGCTCCGACAAGGAGTACTTCATTAGATTAAACAGATCCAACACAAAAAAGTGGCTCCTGATGGATTTCTGGTTCAAGTTGAGTTAACTTTTGCACAATACTTCTTTTGCTTTTGGCACCAGCTTCAGAAACTCTCCCAATGAAATATTGATCTTACTAGACAAAATATTCATGAGCAGTTCTGTTTGCGGTGCTTCCAGTTTAGTCATTTTGAAGTGTTCTTCATGATGATGCAATTGAGCATTCATATTTGTATGTCTATTTTTCGGTGACTGCAATGGTGAAGAACAAACTTCAGCTGTTACTCTAGCAGCTTCAATCTCCATGTTTACACTAACTAGATTGATACAAAATCAATTTAGATATATACAAGCATGAAAAGTACATCCTTTCACACGTGGGAATAGGCTCCACACGTGTGAAATCAGATCATCACATTATTCTAATGTTTGATCAATATTTACACTAACCAATGTCAAGTGAGAAGTGACAATTTTCAACACTCCTCCTCACTTCTGGCAAATCTATTGTACATCTATCTACAATTCCAAGAGCATATCTTAGCTTAAAAAATGGATCTTTGGACAATGGCTTGGTTAAGATATCAGCTATGCATGCGGATGATGGTACATGATGTAGTTGCACCACCTTGGATTGTACTTTCTCCCTCACAAAGTGGTGAGCTATCTCAATATGCTTTGTTCTAGCATGGCAGATAGGATTTGAAGCAATTTGTTGAGAAGCTTGATTGTCACAAAATATGTAAGGGATCTCCTCGGCCTCTAGCACCTGTAGTTCTATCAAGAGTCTTCTTAGCCATATGAGCTCTTTGGTTGTTGAAGTCAATGCCTTGTACTCGGCTTCACAAGAAGATAGTGAGATTGTATCTTGCTTTTTGGAAAGCCAAGATATTACTCCTCCACAAAGACATGTTGCAAATGCACTAAGGTTTTTTATCAAACAAGGCTTGATAAGGTGAGATCCCATCTATAGCACTACTAGGAATTCTATTACACAAATAATTAGCACATGTTATAGCTTCTCCCCAAAATGAGATGGAAGTGATGCATCAAGTCTTAAAGACTTTGCACACTCACATAGACTCCTATTTTTCCTCTCGGCCACCCCATTTTGTTGGGGGGTGTAGGAACAAGTGTATTGTAACTTAATGCCCATTGATCTCACAAAAGTCTTTCATTTTATTGGAGGTATACTCTCCTCCATTATCACATCTTGGTGCTTTGATAGAAGTACTAAGTTGTTTCTCTACTAGAGACTTGAACTTAATGAAAGCTTCATAAACAAGACTTTTTTTTTATAGTAACTCAATCCATGTGAATCTAGTACAATCATCTATAAAAGCTACATACATCAAGGCACCTCCATTACTTGCATGTGAAAAACTATGTACACAAGAATGTATGAGATCCAAGGGAGAGAGAGATCTTGATGAAGATCTCTTGTAAGAAGATTTGTGTGACTTTGCAAGGCCACATGCCTCACACATCTTTCCACAGTTCTTGAAAGCTCTTGGTAGGCCGAGAGCTAGTTCCTTGCTTGCCGTTGACTCCATAGATTGAAGATTAGGATGGCCTAATCTCTTATGCCAAAGCTCCACTTGAGTTAGCTCCTCCCTAGCCAAGTTCACACTTTCACTTGCAACATTAGCATCCAACTTGAAAAGCTACCTTGCTTAATGCCACTAGCTATGCACTTATCATTTTTCAAGATGGAACAAACTCCATTCTTGAAATGTACATCTAGTCCATTGTCCATTAATTGTCCTACACTAAGCAAGTGTCTTGAAATGGTAGGAACATACAAAACATTATCTAGATCTATCCTTTTAGATGTGCCTAAGCAAAGAGGTATAGATCCTATGCCATCTATCTTGCATGCTTGATTAGAGTCATAACAAAATAGAAGAGTAGAAAAATAATGCTTGTTAAAAGACATGTGGGACCTAGCCCCACTATCTATCCACCATGTGTCTTGACTTGAAGTTGGTGTAGATGCAACCATTAAGGATGTGTTGAATCCATCCTCTTCTTCTTCCTCTTGAGCAATGTTCCCTTGATCTCCTTTGGCTTGTTGATTCTTCTTCAGGTAGCATTCTGAGGCAAAGTGTCCTTTCTTTCCACAAAAGAAACACTTGAGTTTTGCCTTGTTCTTCACCTTGCCTTTGGAGGTAGATCCTCCATTCTTCATCTCGGCCTCCTTGCCTTGATTTTTCTTGAATGGAAGTTGCTTCTTCTTGCCTTTAGATGTAAAGTTAGCTTTCTCCTCTCCTCCATTAAGTGACATGCTATCCATTCTTTTTCTTGAGGTGTAGAAGCCTACTCTCCTCGGCCACAAGAACATTGTGTAACTTTTCAATGGATGGAAGAGTGTCTTGAATGGCAAATGATTGGACTAATTTGGTGAACTCATCACCTAGACCATTCAAGATGATTTGTACTAGCTCTTGATCTTGGATCTTCTCTCCTATTGCACTTAACTCCTTGTTAGAGATTTGATCCTAAGGACATACTCTTGTCCACTCTCTCCACTTCCTTTCATGCTTTGGAAAACTTGATTTCTTAGCATGAGGATTCTTGAAGTATTATTGGATTCATAGATGCTCTTTAATGAATCCCAAGCGTCTTTGGATGAGGTACAAGAAGACACCTCTTTCAAGAGGTCATTGCATACATTTAACTTTATGCAATGTAGAGCTAATCTTGCTCTCTTCTTGTATTTGGCTTGTTCTTGGGGAGTTTGAGGCTCTTCCTCAACTCCTTGAACTATGTCAAATAGATCATGGATCACTAGGAGTGATTCCATTCTCACTTTCCAAATGGAATAATTTGTGGAAGTGAGTCTCTCACTTGATTCCATCACATATCCACCCATGGATGACATTGTAGAATGAATGCTCTTTTTAAAATCACAAATATTTTTGAATTTTAAAGATCTATGAAAGGCCTAAAGCTTACTAGAATGCCTATAGGCTTGTCTCTATCAAACTAGCACACAAGCTTGAATGATACACAAAGATCTTGCCAAAAATTCCTAGCTTTCACTCTCACAAAAAAATTGCTTTACACTTTTCTTAGAGATTTCACTTCAACTAAGGATCTGAACAAATCAGCCTCTAAGATCTGATCTTAAACTCTATAAAGAAATGCTTCAATGATCCAAAACACTATTTGGTCATAGGCATTAGCTAGAATGAATCTAGATCAATACTATGTGTCAAAAAGCACAAAAAATGAACTAGTATTGTGATTTTGGGACCAACAAACACAAAGTAACTTCAAATGAAAGCTGCTATACGGTTTCACACTTGAAAAGTACATACACAGCCTCGAAGTCATTTTGATCCAAATGATTACAAGCTATCACTCTAGATGAACTCGCCCTCACTAGTATTGGCCAAAAACAAATTTTGCCAATGATCTTTACAAGATTTATGATTCAATGATCACTCTCTTACTTAGCTCTGATACCATGATAAATTTTATAGTTTTTAGGACAATAATGATTGTACTTTACAATCATAGAGAGTTATTGGTTGCTTAATCAATGGATCTATCAAGTTCTACACATTAGATCTTCATCTAGATTCACTACACTTGGATTTAAGCAAGAGCAATGGATCAACACATCATGAATTAGTGAGAGCGGCCTCACACATGTGGAGTACTGTCCACAGTACGGCCTACACCTGAAACAACAAGTACAATCATCCTAGATAGCAATTATTCATAGAAATCACAAGACAAATGACTAGAACCTCACAAAAGTGTAGAATGCAACAGTCTCATCAATCTTTTTAGCAAAATGATGATCCTTTTATGGATCAAGTACATCCACCAGTCTGGTACAGTCCAACAGGTCTTCACACGTGTGAAGAGTGCCACATCACTCAGATCTATCCATTTGATTCATCCTTGATCCTTATCCAATAGTTGACCTTCTAGAATATGGCTAAAATTCAAAAAGCTAGTCTCCTAGAATATAGGAATATTCCCTACAAAATAGGATCTAAGAAAAATGGTCAACTCTTATCTTCTAGTACTCTATACACACGTGTGAGCATCCACTTGCCATGTGGGAGCATTTACTCATGCACATGCAAGAAAAAGCTAATTTTTAGGTGACTAGTCAACTTGAGTAAAAACTAGTCATATCATGTTCACACTAACTAGATTGATACAAAATCAATTTAGATATATACAAGCATGAAAAGTACATCCTTTCACACGTGGGAACATGCTCCACACGTGTGAAATCAGATCATTACATTATTCTAATGTTTGATCAATATTTACACTAACCAATGTTCAAGTGAGAAGTGACAATTTTCAACAAATAGAACTTGAAGCATTAGCCATGATTTTTTTTTTTTTGGAAATTTCGTCATTATCTCATGGAAACACACTTTGCATTTTATACAAATCACCAACCGTTACTTTACTTGGTAAACAAGATGTGCAATACTGGACATTTTGCAAGATGATTACTGTTATTGACTGAATTTGACTTTCGAATTGTGGTTCGAAAGGGGAAGCAACATTATCTAGCCAACCATGTTTCACAAATAGAATCCGCACCAATTAATACGGAGGTGGATGATGAATTACCAGATGCTGCATTATTCTATGTAGAAGCAGTACATGAGTGGGCAGAGGATATTGTTGAGTACCTGATGCTAGGACAACCGAATGACTCTTTGAGAAAAGTATAGAAGAGGCAATTGATTCATAAGGCTCAACCTTTTCAATTGATTGCAGGACAATTATATCATCATGGATCAGACAATATTCTACGTAGACGTGTTTTATCGCATGAAATACCAAATTTAATCATGTTTTCACATGATGGCATGGGCGGAGGACACTTCTCTATAGATACTATTGTTCGCAAACTTTTGCAATCAGGTTGTTGGTGGCCTACGCTTCATAAGGACATGGAAAATTATATTCAGACATGTGATGTTTGCCAGTGAGCACGACGGCCTACTAGACAGAACTATGAACCCTTTCATCCGGTTTTATCGCAAGCGCCATTTGAAAATAGGGGACTGGATTATGTTGGTCCTATTCACCCTGCCGCGCGAGGATCTTAGGCCCGATACATTATCATAGCAACTTATTATATGACCAAGTGGGTTGAAGCCAAAGTTGTCAAAGTTGTTGATGAGAAATCTATGGCCAAGTTTCTCTATGAAAATATTATTATCAGATTTGGATGTCCGATCGAGATTGTCAATGACCGGGGTACACACTTTGTTAATCAAATGATAAAGTGTTTCCTGGAAGATTTTTTTGTTATACACAGATTTAGCACCCCTTATTATCCTAGAGGGAATGGCCAAGCTGAATCTTCCAATAAGATTCTCTGCACTATTATGACGAAAACAGTTGAAGCGAGTTGATCTGATTGGAAACATAAAATACATGCAACATTATGGGCATTCAGAACCACTTACAAAAATAGTACAAATCAAACACCCTTTCAATTGGTTTATGGTCAAGATGATGTCATGTCGATTGAATTTTCAATACCATCTTTACGCATAGCAGCAACAAAACGGTTAAATGATGAGAAGTCTTTACAACTATGTCATGAAGGGTTGCACAAATTGTGTGAAACAAGATTGATGGCAGTTCATGCATTAGCAATAGAGAAAGCCCACCGTAAGGCATGGCACGATCGTCGATTACACAAAAAGGATCTAAAAGCGGGAGATCTCGCACTGATGTACAAAACCAAGTTGATCAAGAAAAAATTGAAGTTTACCGGTGAAGACCCGTATAAAGTGAAGGAAATCCTGAACTATGGAGCAGTGATTTTTGAGCACTTGGATGAAAAACAGACTGATACTCCTGTGAATGGCAGTCGATTACACAAGTTTTGGTAGCTTGCTCCACTAGTTCAGCAAGCATGATCTAGATGATTTTTACTTTAGTTTGTTTTTCAATTTTTTGTTTTCAATACTTAATTGTTAATTTTGTTTGAAAAAGACAGTAAAAAAAAATGTGAAACGACTGATGAGCAAAAGTCAGAAAGTCATCAGAATGGAAAAAGTGGAAGGAAAGTATTTTCAGAAAGATGATTTTTGATGGAAAATGACTTATAAAATCACTGTTTCGGTCATATGTTGTCTCTACAGTATGGGAAACCTTCGCTGAGCTTTCAGATTGTACATCCACTTTAGATATATCTATACTGACATGGGCAAAGATTCTTTTCCAGAAAAAATACATGTTTTGAGTTAGGCGAATGATCAACAATATGCCATTTGGGAACCTTCGCCGAGCACCTTACTCTCCTCAGAAACCTTTGCTGACATGCTAGATGGTCTTAAAATGTCAAAATTAGGTTGGCTATAGGTTCAGATCTTGAAAAGTTGCATTTATGACAGTACTTGGGCGAAGGACCCTCTTGGGCGAAGGTTCATCCTTTGCCAGCCCTGGAAAACGTTCGCCGGATGGCTTCAGCACCTCAGAGACCTTTGTCGAGATTTTTATCGCCTATTTTCACAGTATTGTGAGCAAGCCTGCAAATTTTTGTTCAGAACTTCAGCCAAACTAGTATTCAATGTAATGGATCCTCCAAATTCACCTATAAGTTGGTTGAATTTGATTCATTCCTCACTTGTGCTAGCGAAGCTCTTGCCAATTTTTCCACCGACCAAAGCCTTCAATGTTTTCTGATATACACTCGTGCCTATTACTTTCCATTTATGTTCATCATGTCTTCCACAGATACTATCCATCGTGATGTCCCATCTGCAACGGATATCATAATCCTTCCTAGCACAAGCATGGTCACTCAATGGATGACCCTTGCCGAGACTCTTCTTACTGCAATGGGTATTCATGAGAGAGCCTTCTCAGGGAGAATAAACATGGATTTTATCACTCTTGCCTTCAGTACTTGGAAGGAGGAGAAATCCAAGTTTTATATTACTTTCCAGGGATCCACACACAAGGTCCGCATGACTGAGGCCACCCTTGCTGCCATAGGGATAGCATCTGGTACTTAAACCTCACCAGACCAGAAGCAAGCCAAATAGGCTATTAAGCCTTATATTGACATTACGAATGATTTGCATTGGACTAATGACAGCTACCTTCTAGAAGCCATTATTGATCCTGCCATTCACGTCGCTGCTCAACTCCTTAACAATTTCCTGATGGTTGGCAACCTCAGGAAAGACCGAATTACTTTCTCATATGGATTCTGTGCTTTCTATTTATGAAGAAGCACCGGCCGAATAATCTCATCAGGCCTCCAGTTCACATAGTCGACGTCATCCACGCAGCGAGATCATCATTTCTGACTCGCCTTCCGCATCATGACGTTGTACTAGACAAACATCTTCAGCTGCGCTTCCACCCCCTGCTGCTATTCGCACTGAACTACCTATTTTCCCCCGCCTCTGATACTTCCCTTGCCTCTGCTTCCTCTCATGGACAGTCTCCATTGGGGCTACCATTCCCATCACAGCTGCCCAGGCCGCCTCACCCCCATACACAAAAGTTGTTACCCCAGACACTTAGTATTTCATGGACATGTACATGTTCGATGATTCCAACCCCCTTGGGGCCTCAGAAATTTTTGTCATGCCCCAGAGCCCTGCGGCCTTTGAACTCCAATCCCTTGGAAGAGGATTTGAACAGTTCCATGATTGTAAAAATTACAGCAAATAAGGATCCTAAAACACTTGAAATGATGAGGAAAACAATAGATTATGATTTCATAAGATTAGCACAAGTTGAACCATCAAAATCCATCAAAAATCTATGCTTGAACCTCACTAAATGGCCCAAATCCTTGAAGAAGGCTTCACACGTGTGAAAGTACGGCCTCCCACAGTCTTAGTACTATACACCAGACCTACATTCAATCCTATAATCATTAGTAATCACAAGTACTCAAACAATTATGAACATAGAGAGCAATTGCACCATTATGAGAGAAAAAACATGAAATTGCTTGATTGATTTTGGTGAGATATCATCACCTATATATACATGATCCATCACGGTTTTGGGCAGGTATGAGTAGCCCTAAACCTATCCCTAATGCTAATTTTGGTGGATCTTTCATCCCTACCAAGTTAGGGTTGGAATCTTGGAGATCCCTCAACAATGCAAAAATTACCAAAAATAGCTCCTATTTTTTCTCCCTTGTATCTAAGCATAATTTGGACTCATTCCAAAGGTTATAACACTTAGTTCTACTTGAGAACATCCTTATGAATGGAATCCTATGCTATTTGGCACGTGTGACAAGCCACATCATGACCATCTAACTATTTACAAGTCATATGACCAAAACTAGTCAAGCTAGAATTGTGAATTTTTAACATGATACTCCTACTGGTTTTGACGAATCTTTTTAGATTACCCAGCAACCTCAAGTTGAAGCCGCACCAACCACACTTTGGGTCAGGCAAGTTGTGAAATCACCAAAGTAGTTCGACGCCACACCACAGTGCCTGAGGGCTATGAAGAAGAAGACCTCTTTGAAGAAGAAGAGTTACAAGCACCTGCACCATGCCAACCAGGGACAGTACCACCAGGTCCTTCTGCTGCTACCACCTCCACAACAATAGATTCTGGTGATGCTCTCGGTTTGGTCTCAAGCCTTTTGCAAGGGATCCAATCTATGTTGGATAAGAAAAAAGAAATGGAGCAGTGCATCTCAGGCGTGGGATTGGAGAATACTCTCATCAGCCAGAAAGTCGTTCAGCTGGACAAAGAGTTGAAGATCGCCAGACAGCATGAAGCTAAATCTGAAGCTGAGAAGAAGATGGCACAACAATTAGTTGATCGCCTAGAAGAGTATGCCAGCTCACTGTAGAATGCGCTCACAATTGCCCAAGATCAAGTGGACAAGGTCGTGCATGATGCAAATCAACAAGTGCAGCTGCTCCAGGGTCAACTACAGATGGCTGAACAAGATCGCAAATGCCTCCAAGGTGAATTGGATGCACCACCCTTGAGCATGATGCGTATTTACAGACGCAAATACCTGATCATCTGGTAACTCCGACGGACATCGTGTATTTGTTTAAAAAGGTTAAAACCTACAAAGTGACGCTTGAAGGATTCCAAGGACACTTTGACAGATTCAAAGGTATAGCTTCAACTGAGTTGGCAAAGGCTAAAACAAACATCAATGCATATGAAAAGGCTACTGCTCAAGTGTTGGAAGCTGGGCCTCAAATTTCAATTCTGATCATGCCGCAATTCTCCCCTCCGCACCAAGTTGATGCACCTATGGATACAGGGTTGGATTCAGACATGGACTAGGGTGGAGCCCCTGAAGCTAAAGAACAACAGCCAATTCCACAGGAAGTGCAATGGTTCATCTTCATCAAGGACCGCACCATTGTTCAGAAGGCCAATCAGTGTCGAGGACCAGATCCGAAGCTTTTTAGCGCAACATCCTCATGAGTTCTCGCGTGGTGGTTGGGTCCTTAAGTTTAAGACTTCTGAAATAGAGGCCGACAAGGAATTGGAAAAAATATCCGTATTGGGAGAGCAGCCAGCTTGGAGAGTTATAGTTTTGAGAAAACTCCAGAATCCATCAAGAGTTATATGGCCAGCCCTCGCCAATTGCGCATAGATCCATATTACGTACCGATGCCGCGCAAGAATAAGTGGAAGGATTTGGGATTGGCCATGGACAAAGCTACTATCCATACGCCAAACTGGCCAATCATCCACCAACTTACAGTTGGGAAATTTCAGTGGATTTCCACCGGGCACTACAAGCATACCAGCGGGAGTATATACACTCTCCCGATCCGACAATGAGGCAATCAGCGCTTTTTGCGAAAGGCTTGACTCTGTTGGCATCCGTGGCAACGAGATGGGATGATTGCCTTCATCCTTTTGCATTCGATCCAAATAAGCCAAAAGCCTCAGAGAGCATCAAGGATCAGCTGCCGGTGGATTGATTGTATTTTCGTGCCGCAATGATGGGAGGCTCCTGGGAATATCGATTCACATCATGGACAACTTCAAAGTGGATTGTCGTAGCCCACTGTTGTTTTTTGCCGCACAATTTGGATTTCAACACTGCTTGACTCGATTTCATGGAGAAGGTGCAGTATCATTTAATAAAGATTCGACGAGAAGCAAATAAAAGTCCACAGTAACTGCATCTCGCAGGTGTCGTGGGACAGCCACCAGTTTTGGTGGGAGATACTGTTGGAGGGTTTGTGGATCCCAAGGCAACCCTAACCCTAGTTAATAAGTGAGGGATTTGGCACCCTACGTGTGTAGGTCCAACTCGATGATCACATAAAGATTTGATTAATTAAAAAGTCAATAAAAGGACTTTAGGTCTTTTTGCGGGAATTTTAATGTCACAGGGCCTAAATGTCAAGTTAGTGAATAAAGTCGGGTTTCTCTCCAATTTGGATGGTTCCCACTCTTTTTTAAATTTGAATAATTAGGGAGGCAGAAATGGACAAATAGGATTCAGAGGCCAGGGTCCTCCTCTCTATTATAAAAAGAGACCAACTCGAGTTCCTACACATGTACATATCTTCATTTCAATAAAGCATATTGGTTCTCTTGTGAAATGGATTTATGAATGTCCTTGCTCTCTATCATTTTTCCTCCATCTCTCATGCTTTTGTTGAGTTTTGCTAATTGTTGGATCTGATTGTTATTGGGATTGCATGTTTTTATACTTTTATGAGAGAGAAAGGGAGAGAGAGAAAGAGTAAGTTGTCTTCATTGTGGATCTAGTGTTAATGGATGTAGTGTTAATGCTTAGGGTTAATGGATGTTAGAGTTAGATGTGAATCTTCCATTCATGCTGAAATCTGAACTATACTATCGCTCTCTTTGGGAATGAATCTACGCGTGACAACTAACTTCATCTCCTCGATGCTAGATTGATTAGATCTAGGGTTGAGGATAGGCAAGGAAAGAAACCCACTACAATCACTGGGGATTTGACTTCTCGTTGGGAATTGACACCATTTGCTAGAAGACTCACATATCACAGATCGCTTTACTCTGACCCTCTGGCATGTCTGCTGGTTGGCGGTACTTTGGAAGGTTTGGACGACACGGAACCAGCAGGTTTTTGGCGGCACTGCTCCCACCCTCTCGGCTTCTGCATGACTCTACATTGTTACTTTTTTTTTGCACACTAGCTAGTACTTAAGGATTGCCTCCCTGCGTGGAGTGTTATATTTCCTATTTTTCAGATTGTATAGCTTGTCCTTTTGGACTGTTTGATTAACTTGGCCTCGGATTGCCATCTCTTTTTGTACTTGTACATTTGTCGAAATATAATAGTATCCTTAAGCTTTTCAAAAAAAAAAATCTAAAATTTAACATCACCTTAGCTTTTAGTAAATTGTCACAATCACCTTAGCTTATGGGTATTACAACAAAGTTATACATTTAATTTAATGTTTGAGAATAAGTTCACAAGAAGTTATTACAACAAGTGTTTTCATTCATGGAGAACTAACTAATTTTTTATGATATTCACGCTTTAAAAAAAATTATTTGATTGGTTGTGCTTGTGTAATATGGGGGAGCGTAAACCACACACACACGAGAGGGTGCAGAGCGCATCCCCCAGTGGGATAAGCAGTACGACCATCCCACCACTGGGGGATGGTTGCCACACCACCCTGTGGTGGTGCAGTTTACTTTCTCCCATGTAATATAGTAGTACTTGAGTACGAACTAGTCATTAATGATTTAAAAAAAATGCATATATAGTCTTGTGCACTCATAGACTTATATTATTAGCGGCGACCATGTAGATATTGCACAATGTCGATCCAGGGCATAGAACCAAAACAGTGTAAAATATTAGCGGATCTGATGTGGTTCGTTGTAAAAGTAGGAAATTAACGAAATATCCCACATCAGGCCATGTAATATGCGCTCAAAGTGGAAGGCTAGAAGCTTGAGCCTTGGAAGGCTGAAGCCTGAGGCTCGCAATGCCTCATGAATTTTGTAGTGTAAAGAAATTTCCAACAAGGCACACGGCAGACGCTACGGGTGAGTACGTTGGAGCAATACCAGATAATAATTTCTCTCACAAGAGAAAAAAGATATTGATTGTGAGATATACGAAATAATGCAATGTCTCATTCACGCACAAGCAAAAAGTATATAGACATGTCATTAACTTTAATCCGTTTGAGCATTCAATGGATGAAGTACAGTTAAAAGAGACATTTTGAGAGAGGTTGTGTGTGCATATTGTGCTTCTTCTTCTAACATGGAACGATATTGCTACTAGGTCTAGGTTATTAGTTTATTAGGCTATTGTTCGAAGCTCGTGCGATATTTCTTCAAAGTTCAATGCTTCATGAATCATCAAGTATATTGAATTTGGACAAAGGTTTTCTTTGGCTTAAGTTCATGAGGTGGTGACTCCTCGTGAGCCATGAACCGAACCATTCTTGTAAATTTGGTGTAGGCATGATTTTATGTCCAGGTTCATGTTGCATGCATGGCCCACCTTTTCCATTAACGCAAGTGTTGTCAATGGCAACAAGAAACAACTCCTATACAGGCCTTATAGGAGTGGACTTATCAGCCAACGTGATCACTTGTGCAATGTGCACATTAAGCTTTCTATAACATTAAAAATTGAAGGTTTATCCAAAGTTCGGATAAATCATAAGGTATTACAAATTGTTGCTTACAGTTCGAGATTAAATAGCTTAATCAATTGTATGTAATTAGTCTCTTGATTAATTTGTGTGGTCTGATAGCGATGCCTTCATTTCCAAACATGAGTTGCAGAGCTCATTTTGAAGAGTTCAATGGTGGTCTAATCAAGCATGAATTTAGCATACATTATTCATATTCGATTCCACATGTAACTTGTAGGTATGCATTTCGTAGATACATGAAAGCTTAACCGCGGTAACTGTTCTCCTTCTGCAACTTATAAAAAATACGTGACCATCGCGCGCTGCGTTCCGAGCACGTTCATTATGTGCATCTCCTAGATTTATAGAATTCTATGTTTTAATCTACTCGCAGATACATGGACGCTAGACATATAACCTGCGTCACTGTGCTGACGCACCCCTTCAAACAAAACGATAAAATAATTCTTGAATAGCAACTGATTACAAGGTTTGGATTTTTTTATTGATCAGAATTAACAGTTTCACTTGATTTTTGTAATGCAATTGGTTTACGCGCTGATCATATTTCTAAAACTGGCAGATAATCATACCAGGCCAGTTGATTGATTGAGGTTTAAGAAGTAAGCGGGTGACCATAGACATCGACATTTTGTCAAGAAAAGTGTTGGAGAAAGCTTGTCATAATCAATTGCGGTAGAGGAAAAGATTGACTGGCCAGAGAGCCGTTAGGGACCACACCTAAGACGAAAATTCTGATTAAATCAATCATAATTCTTATAATAGGTGGTGTTTTGACGAGAAAGATTGCTTGCTTACATTAAGTTGAATAAAATCTCAAACCCTGAGCTTCGATCTGGACATGATGAATAGGCGATCCGATGGACTTATTTTGGCTTCGTAGTATATGCATTATTGTTTGGTTCAAACTTCAGATAGACAGAGAGGCTTGAGTTGAGGCTCTCGTTGTTGCGTGAAAGGGACGAAATACTTGACGTACTGGTTTTCCCATCATTATCCACGTCGTCGCATCCTCCACGCCTTCCTTGAAAAGAGAAACGTCTCCTCAAAAAAGAAAAGGCTGACAAAGGGCGGGAGATTCGATGGAAGACATGCCAATAGGGAGCAGTGAGCACTAACTACCCAGCTCCACGAAGTATCCTCCTTAGCACTAAATAGCATGAGGGAGCAACCTTGTTATAGGCCATAATGGGTAGCTTTACCTACTAAGTCTCGT
>MU832224.1:0-81539 GCA_029204225.1 Diphasiastrum complanatum | reverse complement strand
ATTGCCATCTACAGCTATGGCTTTCAATTTCAAATTCATGCTGATTTGAAGAGAACGGTGAAATGGGGCAACTAAGTGCTCGATTGGTTTCGACATAGCAAATAACGTTTGTGCAGTCAAAAAATCTCTGTCAAGTTGGCTAATCGTTGGGTTACACCAACAACAAATGACAAACATCTATTTGTGAGATTGGAATATACTAAATGAAAAGCACCAGCCGCTTGAAGGCCTGCACACATCTCTGCTACAGACTCGCATCTAGACCATTCAATTACACTGAGATTAAAGAGTAGAAACATTGGCTTATCTTTTTTGTGGTCTTTTATGACTCTGCAGAAACAAGTGCACTGCATGGTAGAGGAATCTAAGCCCTAATCTGGATCTACATAACACAACAAAAACACTAAGAACAGATCCTGTCAGTTCAGAAATTTTACAAACAGGTATTCATGGCTGACTTAAATTTTAATTAGCTATCTAGAAATCATTGAGAAAAGGATTCACGGCCATACCCTGTGGCCACTGGGAAAGAATGCTCTCTTTCAAAGCTTGTACAGTTGTCGCTAGCTCATACTTGCAAGGTCCAATATCTGTACCATCGATTAATCGGAATTTCAACTCCAACAATTCCTCTCCCGCCATTTTGATTCCCTCTGATCAGATACTTTTCTAAATATTCCAGGTACCTACTCCCTTCAGGTTTGTGAAAAGACAAGTATTTCTTAACTACTTTTGCATCAAGAGATGTAAAAACAGAAAACAGCAGGCGGTGTAACAACTTTCGTTGATATGATACACTCTAGAAGATTATGCTATTTGTTTCACAGATAACCCAAATATTCTGGCTTTTTCCTCGATTTAGGAACTTGAATGCTTATAGAGTTTGACCATACGATCTGAAGCTAGTGCATGTATTTGTAACCGGTCAGAATAAGTATGTTCCTGCATCATCAGATGAGTGCGCCTGAATCACGGGGACAAAGAGGCCATGTCTGAGTACCAAATAACCTAGATCCTTCAATCATAAGTACCATTTGTTTGTCAACTTGCTCGATATTCCCTGTGAACAAAGCTTTGCTTCTTGGACATAAGATGTCATGCGTCGTGGCCAAATCAAAATAGCCAACTCCTTCACAAAAACAGACGGCAGTCTTCATCTGTCATGGATCTATCTAATCCATTTTCTGCAATGATATGATTTGAAAAACCCTAAAAAAAACTGGATATGGTGACTATTGCTTGAATCGTAAAAAAGGTAGCGTGACCAGATCCACAAACTTTGAAACCTTCCTTCCACTTACAAACACGAATTGATAGGGCCGTCAAAGTACCGATCCAGGAAAAGCCACCAGATTCGATAATCTGAATCAGATTGGATCTTCCCTACGTATTATCTACGATTCTTCAACGTTTCCTTTCCCTTATTCTCACGAGCGGCAAAGACTTCTAGGTGATTAGACAAAGCGGCCAAAGCCTAATATTATCATGATGTTTCTTCTGCTTCTGCTGCTGCTGCACAAAAATCGAAGAAAGATTCACCTCTTCATGATGCCACGGACGAGGAGGAGGAGGCTGTCCCACGCGCTCCCCCACATCATCGCTCGCTCGCTGCTCGCCTCCCTCTTTGGCTCTCTCTCTCTCTCGCTCTCTCTCTCTCTCTCTCTTTTGGCCATATCTTTCCATTTTATTATAATTTGAGGGTGAGGGTGAGAGTGGTGGCATGTCAATTAGCCTTGCCCTTTTTTGCCTACCTCATGTGGCAACAATTGATATATCATGGATACTACATGCTACATGTGGTCGGTGTAATACAGCTATATAAGGTTTTCTTCTTCTTATAACTTGCTTGTGGCTAGCTCATTGGTGGTGGTAGGCAATTCTGCTTGCCTCGTGGTTTCACTAGAAGCAACGAAAGAATGCCACATCATGCGCAACATAGTGGCAACTCGAGCTTACGTGCAAAAACGGAAAGCTCATTTTTCATATGTTGAGCAATGCAACAAACCCTTGTGGTGCTTGGGTCGGGGCGCTTGCCCACAACTTGCTGCAAGTGTAAGCAAGAATCCAAGCCAAAGTTTGTTCGAAATAAGAATATATCGACTAATGCAAGCCAACCACACAAATGCAAGGATTTGTCGTCAACATTAATATGAGCTAGGCATACATGAACATCACACATCATGATGTTTATCCTAATGTTTATCCATTTTGGATCCAACATAAGACACGTTTACTTTTGGACCCCAATGACCTATTTGGGTACTTGCATTTTGCATTTAATGGCACATGCATTTTATATATCTTAAAGTTGTCTCTACATATCCAAACCTCTCCTTCCCCCCCCCCCCCCCTCTCTCTCTCTCTCTCTACCTTCATTTTTCTAGTGAAATAATGGCGTTGTTCATCCCAACAAGTGAGTAAGTGACCACAAATGTTTCTTTAACTCTCTTTTGTTCCTTCTATCACCCATAGATGACAATTTGTCTAGCTAGTAAACTACCAAGTGACCAAATGACATCACCATGAATGAAGCATTGGCTAGTTGGTGAGCTAGTGAGTAGCTAAGGGATTGTAATGGCTCATCAGCTCTACAAAGTGCCAGTTATCTACCTACAATTTAGGTGCAACAAACCAACATGTGCAAGTCCCTATTGAGAATAGAAACATAAATTTGGAGGGGGCTTGTTTATGTAATTAGTATATTGTTTCTTCATTCTTATATTGGACAAGAAAAAGGCACACTGCATGTAGTGATATGCAAAACCAACAAAGGGCAACCCACATAGAGACAATTGTAGCCATTAAAATTATGTGGAGCCACACTAACAAAGGGCACCCCACATAGGGACAATTGTAGCCATTAAAATTATGTCGAGCGACAAAGTATGCTAGCATGCTTTATCTTATCAAATGTTGGATTTCAATCGACTCATTGGTAGTGTGAACCTTGTTGGAGTTTAATCTTATTCCTACCCTTCCTTCTCTCAATTTTACTCTCTCAAATGATACCTGCAGAAAATGAACTGTTTTTTAACAATCTGCATATTTGAACTAATTGTCGCTACAGTTTGCATTTTTACTCAGGTTTTTCCACAGGCGAAAGACCCGACACCCAACACTGTCACCATTTTTCCTTCAGGCCATCCTGAGCAACTAAGTGTTTTGCGACACTAATCCTAAATTGGTTTTTTAGGCCATTTAGGCACTTCCAGAAATGCGACACTATTTTGCGAAAAATGCGACACTGCATTTTTCCTCGCATTTTTTGACAGAGACGACAAGTGGAAAAAGCGACACTACAATTTTACACGGATTTCTACACAGGCAAAAAATTCGACACTCTACAGAAATGCACAGGATTCCTCAACGTCTTTACGCTCCAATAACAACTGTTCTAATTAGTCAATTAATCAGTTGTTAAGCGATCTTATAAATGTAAAGCTAGAATAATGCAAGATCTTCCAGTTGCTATAAATGTAAATGAGCGATTGAAGATATTATAAGTCATCATATATCATAGGATGATCTGACAGAGATTAAACGACCAGAACGGGTCTTTCAGTAGCTGACTCTTCAGAGTTAGTGATTAGAGAGAGAGAGAGAGAGAGAGAGAGAGAATTGCATAAGGCATTATATGGTCTTAAGCAAGCTCCCAAGGCCTGGTATGATAGAATAAATCACTTCTTATTGCAGCATGACTTCACTTCTTGCTCCGCAGAATCTAATGTATATCTCAAATGAAAGGGTCAAGCTATGTTATAATAGCATTATATGTTGATGATTCCTTAATTATCAGCAATTCAAATCAGTTATTACAGGAAACCAAATCTCTACTTTCATCAGAATTTGAGATGACTGATTTAGGCCTAGTCCATTACCTACTCGGTATGGAGATTCACAGAGATCCTGTAGGCAGAAGGATTACTATAAGCCAAGAGTCCTATCTAAACAATGTACTTCGCAAATATGGCATGGAGGACTGCAAGCCCATAGACACACCTATGGATCCAAGATCTAAGTTGTCCAAAGACATGTGTCCCATAACTCAAGCAGATCAGCAAGAAATGTGCAGGTATCCTTATCAGTCCGTAATAGGATCTATAATGTATTCTATGGTCTACACACGACCTGATCTAGCATATACAGTAAGCACATTGTCTCAATACCTGTCCAATCCAGGCTTACAGCATTGGAAAGCTCTGCAAAGAGTTTTGAGGTACATTCAAGCTTCAAAGCAGTTACATTGATTGGGCAAGGGAGATAGAAGAACGCGAATGGAGAAGAGAGCAAGAATATTTCATAATAGCTCTCTCGTTCTAATCGGCTGCTAGGTGCAAAAACAGTCTAATAGACAGCTTATGCTAAATGTAATCACAACTTCAAGTGTTCTAATTGCCCAACAGGATCTTAAAAATTAATTCATACTCTAAAATAAGAGTACAATCCACCAAAGAGATTATAGATGGTTTGTGTGTGATGCTACTGAAATCAGATTCAATGTGAAGTATAGTTCTGAAATAATTGGAAGAGTAGTATGATATCGCGAGTTCCTCAGACATCAAAGACGGTCATCGTCTGATCAGAAACTGAAGAGTCTTAGATGTATGTGTTCTGATCAGAGTGAGTAAACAAGCGCGATCAAACAGCAATGAAAGTGCATTCAATCACAACATGCATTCATCTACATTGTACATAGATAAAAGCAAGCTGCTGCTATATTACACTGAAGCACAATACAAATAGTAATTACAACAAAAAATGACGGCGTAATTGGGAGGCTCAAAAATATGTCTCATGGACGAAGCAACACGTAATATGTGCTTGGATGATCTATTTATAGACTTCATCTGTGTATTAATTACATTGAATGCTTGTCACCTAATTAGGAAAGCCATTGTACTTGGAAGTATATGGCTTCTGTGACAACTGTACACAATATTTATGGTCAATAATTCAGCATCGTTGACGCGGACGAGGGCGTCGCTGGAACGTTCCTCGTTTATTTTAGACGACCTTCAAGATTTTTCTCTCTCTTCACATTTTTTGCAAGAAGCCGAAGGTGCCCTCAAAAAGACAATAAATTGTTAAAATGCTCCTTTGTTGTTACTGAGATTGAGTTTTTGGCTTTCAATGTTTGTGATGGTCATATTCGTCTTGATCCTCAAAGAGTTTAGGCTATTGAGGATTGGCATGTTCCAACCGATGTTCATTATGTTCGTATGTTTTTAGGTATGGCTACTCATCTTCGTCGTCATGATAAATATTTCGCCATTGTGGCTGCCTCGCTTCATTCTTTGTTGAAAAAGTCTCATATGTTTGTTTGGACTCTTGAGCATCAAACTACTTTTGATGCTTTATGTCGTGTCATCATTTCTGCCACCATTATGTGTTTGCCACAATTTGATCAGAGGTTTATTGTTGAGCCTGATGCTAGTTCTATTGGTCTAGGCGCTCTTCTTAGTCAGTAAGAGTGTTTCATTCCTTATGATTCTCGTCGTTTGCGCTCTTATGAGAAACGTTACTCTGTTCATGAGAAAGAGTTACTTGTTGTTATCCATGCTTTTAAGAAGTGGCGCCATTATTTGTGTCATGTTCCTTTTGATATTATTACTGATCATATGTCTCTTCGTTATCTCTTCTCTCAATGTGATCTTAGTGATCATTGGTTATAGTTTTTACAATCTTTCCATTTTGACATTTTGTATCATCTAGGAAAGTCAAACACGACAGTTGATGCTATATCTCGTCTTCCTGCTTTGTTACATAGTCTTGTTGCTTCTGTTCTTTCTTGGTTTGATGATTTATCGGCTGCATATTTGTCTTGTCTTGAATTTTGTGATGTTTATCGTTCTTGTCCACTTCCTTCATCTCAGAAGTTCCAGGTTTATAATATTGTTGATGATCGTTTACATCGGGCCCCATTTGGTCACATTTTTAGGACTTGGTCATATTGATTGGGAGTGGGGATCCTCCTATTGGGGAGGTGCACTATTTTCCCTCCAAATCTTTTGCCTCCCTCTATTTTTTAATTCCTAACTTTGGGGTCTATTGGTAGGGTATATATAGGGCAACATTGTAGTCTTTTATGTAGTTGATGATGATTGCTCTTCTTTAGCCTCATTAAATATTCTCTCTTTCATGCTTTCTAGCCTAAGTCATGCTTTCTAGCATAACTAGTGGATCTTAGCTTGTAATTCTACAGGTTCCATAGTGACGATGTCTCATAGCTCATTTTCCATTAGAATGCTTGTTATTATAAATTCTAAAATTTTGTAATTGTTGTCTGATTTTTTACCGACTTCTCCAAGCACGGAGTCTCCCAATATTGTCTTTTTGCCAAAAAGAAAAAAAAAAAAAAAAAAGCCCTTTTAGCACCTTAATGGAGCTTAACAAAAGTCTTAAATTGAAATTGAAAGTCTCACAAGTCAAATTTAAGGTCTGACCAAAAAAGTTTTAGGTCCTATGTTATATACCATAATGGTATGCCCTTCAGTGACAGCCTCGCAAAGGCGGGCAAGATGCAAGTCTATCGTTATCGAGTTGTTTTAGTGCCATGCATCACCATTTTATGTGGTCACATGTCGCCGATGGGACCGTGTTTGATGGGACCCACTACGCTATGCCTATATAGTGGTGGGGTTTCCCTTCTTCCATTCACTCAGTCTATACGGGAGTTGGTGGATGGAGAGCACATTTAGTAGCCAGGATGTATCTCCAAGCCATGAGATGTATGATAGGGAGTGCTGAGGGCGATGGCTGGTGGTATGGGACACCAATTATCGTCGGTAACTCCACTGCATCGGGGTGGGTTGGCAGTGACCTTGCAGATGGGTGGATACGGCGCGTCGTCACTGGTATGGGGTGTGCGTCAACCTTCAAGACAATTGGAGATCTAAGGGAGTTCTAACATTTAATGTTAGAGCCATGGATTCCTTTGTTAGGTGCACACGTTTCTTTGTAGCTTTTGCGGTTTTTAATGCTCTTATTGGGAATGTGCTTGATTGTTACCATAACCTTTGCATCAAGGAGACTCTTGAATTGGTTAGTGAAAGCTTTTTAACTTTTTCAGCAATGGTCTTCCTCATTTAAACCTTTAAATCTATAAAGTTTAAAGCTTATTTGATGGTTTGGAAGGAAAAGGGAACTCTTGTAAATTTTCCTTTTAAACTGGAGTCTTGCATAAGTTTCTTCAAAACAGTGATTTAAATATTTGTGGTCTAAGCAATTCTTTAGCTAAGAGTTGGCCTCAAAATCTTATTCTAACATGAAAAGTAAAACAAATGACAATCCTTGGAACTTTGACAAGTCGCACCATCTCCTCTCACTCCTCCTCCCTGTACCAATGAATTCCAAAAGCTTGGAATGGGAGTGAGGTACATAGGAGGGAGTGGAGGTGAGTGGGGCCAAACCTATATTTCATAAAAAAAAAAAAGTGGAATTTTTATGCCATGTTGTAGCCCTTGGGGCTCCACATCGAACCAAAGATCTAGAAGGGACAAATGGGGTCTTTATTGGGCCCCACTTGTCCTTTTTGCATAAAAAAGAGGGAGGAGCTTGGAGGAGAGGGGGTGTGAAGGAACATACGTTCACTTTCCGTCACCCCACTTTTCCAAGTTTCAAGTTGAATCTCCTTTGGCTCAAGGTTGTGCATTTTCTTGTTCTTGAGCCATATATCTCAATTTAGCGCTTTTTACATCGTTGCTCTTCATTTTCCTTCTAGTTTCTTGCTACCACACACATGGAGCTTGCTTTAGGCCATAAAGCACCTCTTTCAAACCACATAAATAATGTTCCTGTCCTTTCTTTATTGGATTTATCTCCTTTACTCTCCTAAATCCTATTTTAATCTGCTTCCATTCATGTTGCATTTTTACTCATGTTGTCACACAGTCTGCATATTTACATGTAAAATAAGACAGGCGAAAAACACGATTGTCTGCATAAATACAAGTAAATTTTCACAGGCAAAAAAGGCGACACTGTGTTTTTACAAGTGATTTGTGACAGGCAAAAAAGACAACACTACCTTACAAAATGCCGAAGGTGCCCCTATAGAAAAGCAAAAGCACCCTGTAAAACAATTCTTAAGGCATTTGTCAGAGTCTCGCATTTTTCGTCTTCACCAATGTTCATTTCAGCAAAGACTGGCGTCGCGACCTTCTCACATTCATCCCATGCAACTGTGCTAACAGATTTGACAATGACATCAGCCAGCCACGATCTCCCACAGACAACACATCCACTTTGTACCTTCTTCATCTGCACACCTGTAAAATTGTGTATATATATTGAATACCATTTGCGTATTCTAAGAGATGTGAGATAACAACGTGTGTGAAAATAATAGCATCAGAAGCTTATTATAGATAGATGAAGTAGATGCCCTCGTGCATTGATTCTTTGTATTGTCAGTAATAGGTTCATTCCTTTTACAAACTGGATTAGCTTTGTAGAGCATGCGGTTTCGTCTGCTATTGTCTTGTGCTCCACAACATTATTGACATGTATATTTTGCTATGCTTAATCTGATAACATCTCTGTTTTGTTCTACGTTCAGATTTGTGTCAATATTGCTATGCTTTTCTACATTCTGTCTGACTCTCTTATTGCTCAATCTGGTAATCTGTTCTTAGCGAATCATTATTAGTCTAGTTGTTCGCAACTAATATTTAGTCTTGCCTTTCGTGACTAATTTGCGACTGATTATCAGTCGAGCTCAGTCTAGCTCTTCACGAATCATTCACGACTAATAATTTGTCTAGTTGTTCACAACAAATTATCATTCTGATGTTTTTTGTTGCTTAATGTTAGATCGGCCATGTATCCGAGGCCCAGACATCGAAAGAAGTCAGGACATCTTGTGCACACTATATGAAGTGTGAGATATAGCTTCCAAGCTATATCTCAGGAAGAAATTTTACTCCCTCAAGATGGCGAATGGTGATTCCCTGTAGAATCACATTAATCAATTCAAGAACCTGCTAAGGCAAATGGCCCCTGTCGGATCTGTCATAGACGATCAAGACGCAGTGATGCAACTGCTTACAAGCTTGCCAAGCTCGTACGACAGCTGGGTGATGATCATCACGACACATCCAGAACTGACTCTTTCAAGAGTCATTACTATGTTGTTGTAGGAAGACACACGGAGGAACGAAGCCTCAAGTTTCTCAGCTAATTTTCACGCTTTATACACCAACAAGAGCACGACTAAGCAGAAGAAGAAGAAAGGCCTGAAGCAATCAAAGCCATACCAAAAACTAGCACATCACAAAGAATAGTCAAATCTGTAGGCGAAGAAGAAGTTTTGCAGATACTACAAGCAAAACAACCACGAAATTCAAGACTGTCAGATACTACAAGCAAAGAACAATAGCAAGGGGCAGTCGAATCAAGTGGCAAATGCAACTACTAAAGCTCCACAACCCATTCAAGAAGCGGATCATGATGCCTTCATGACCAGCCATCAAGGAGAATCCAGCGACAGTTCTTGGTTCCTATATTTCAGAATTAAGTCAGTGCTTTTCTGCCTTGCAAATAAAAGTTTTCTTTGGCATTATAGACTTGGTTACTTGAATCATGCTACTATACAACAAATGTCTAGACAATCTATTGTTCTTGATCTCGACTATCCTCGTGATAAAGTCAAGATACCTGTCTGTCAAGACTGTGTAGTTGGTAAACAGACTAGAAAACCATTTAAACCAAGCCATCAGCATATTGCTAGAGGATTGTTAGACATTGTACATTCAGACATTTGTGGCCCGATGAAAAATCCTTCGCTGAAAGATGCAGAGTATTTTATAACTTTTATTGATGAATTTTCCAGAAGGACTATGGTGTACTTTATAAAGAAGAAATCAGAAGTTTTCAACTGCTTCAAGTCCTTCAATGAGCATGCAAAAAAGGAGACTGGAAGGACAATCAAGGCCCTAAGGTCAGACAATGGTGGAGAATATATCTCTACCGAGTTTAAGGAGTACTGCCAAAGCCAATACATTGAGCAGCAATTCATCACTCCTTACAGTCCTACTCTAATGGCTTAGCCGAGAGGAAGAACCGTATCTTGGTTGAATCAGCCAAATGTATGCTAGCGCATGCATTGCCGCCCAAGAGATTCTGGGCCGAAGCTGTCTCCACTGTAGCTTATGTCCATAACAAATGTTCAACCAAGGCCCTCTCAGGCAACCCATGAGGTGTGGACAGGCTCTAAGCCTTCTGTGAATAATCTAAGAGTGTTCGGATGCATTGCCTATGCACAAATCCCAAAAGATACGAGGAAGAAATTTGACTTCCAAGGTCTCAAGACCATGTTGATTGGATATACTTCATCTGATAATACATACAAGCTATATGATCCTGATACCCAGCAAATCTTGTATAGCCGGGATACAGTCTTTATCGAGGATCAGTTCGTCGACATCAAAGACATAGATATTGCTCCAGGAGAACCTTCATCACCTGCCATTGACATGACAATCCGAGCTTCTGGCTCAGGCATGTCCATTGTCGACCTCTTGACAACAAATCAGACGAAAAGCAAGCACCAAGGAGTTGGTATGGTAAGCTTAACACTTTACGTGGATGATACATGCCTCATTAAGGGAGTGTGTGGTTGATATCTTCATCAAAGCATTAGGAAAGGACTTTTTTATGAAGCATAGAACTCAACTTGGAGTACTATCTAAATCTATGCTAAAACTAGTTGAAGAGTGAGTGTGAAAAATGTCACCTAGTTAAGTTGAGGTTATTTGACAATTTTGAGGCCAATATGCATTTTCAACTAAGAGATAGACTTTATAAAGTTAATAAGGCCTAAAAATAGTGGATTTACTATTTTTGGCAACTAGGGAAGTTGATAAGCTTGCATATTATTCTCTTGTTATTGGTTCAATCACATACATTGAATCTAGGCATGTTAGATCTAGGTTTTTGGCAAGTACCTAGAAACTTAAAAAGTTGATAAACTTGGGCAAGATGATATAAATGGTCAATAGGCTCTTATAAATAGGCATACAAGCATGGAGTAATTCATCTCTCTTGTTCGTTCTTATGGAAGATATCTCTTTTGGTTTCTACATCAACTCTTGCATTTTGGTGGTGATATAGTGAGATCTTGTGTGTATAATGTTATTTATCTTATGTATATGAATGCACATGTGTGAGTACTAATATTGTATAGTTGTTGTATGGAAAGAGACAATAGAATATCATATTTAAGTGTTTATGACAAGTTCTTATTGAGTTTTCATCTTCTATGTGTAGTTGATGCATGATTTCTACATTGGTAATGAAGCTATATGTGCTCTTCAAATAAGATCAAAGGGCATGATTAAGTCATTTGGATATGATCTTTTCACAACTCATCTAGACCAGATGAGCAACTTGTCAATAGCGAATTAGAAGGAAAAGTTGTAGCTCAGTAGCAACAAAATGATGAACCTCACTTATCTCCCAAAGATCGTCAAGAGAGCGCAGACCACCTATAAGGTATATAGAAGGATCTGTGGCTTATTTCATTCGAGAACCGACTACTATCGAAAAAGCACTTAGTTAGCCTGATACGATATATGGAGGATAGCTATGGATAGAGAGTATTCATCTATCACCAAAAACCAGACTTGGACTATCGTTGAATTGTTTGCTAGCATAAATGTAGTTGATTGCAAATGGATATTCAAAAGCATTGATCGAAAAAAAACTTGACTTATCACGAGAGGATTTTTGTAGATACAAAATGTCAACTATACTAAAACTTTTAGTCCAATAGTTAAGCATTATTCAATCAGACTCCTATTATAATCGGTAGACATTCAGTGCGTCAGGTAAATCCGTTACTACAAAAGTAATGACAAACTGAACTCCAGCAATTCTGAAAGGTATGTATTCAACCATTCCTCATGGACAAACCGTCGTTTGATTAGCTAGCTTAATGGCAAAAGTCGCAAGCTTAATCTTTGTAAGGCCCCCACTTTGCACGTAACTTTGTTGAAATCAAGTTAACTCTCGAACCTTCATCTATCATGGTTGCTTCTTTAGAAAATTGCTTATGTTGTATTAGCAGAGTGATATTTTTTTGTTCACTTTCCCAGGCTGCTCCGACATGGAGTACCTTATTAGATTCTTCAAATCCAGCACAGAAAAGTGGTTATTCATGGGCTTCTGGTTCAGTTTGAATTAACTTCTGTGCTAATACTTCTTTTGCTTTCGGCACCAGCTTCAGAAATTCTCCTAATGTAATATTCATCTTACTAGATAGAATGTTCATGAGTAACTATGTTTGTGGTGCTTCCGGTTCAGTCTTCTTGAAGGGTTCTTCATGATGAGACAACTGAGTATTCATATCTGTTTGTGGATTATTTGGCTATTGCACAGGTGAAGAATGGATTTCGGCTGCAGCTTTAGCGACTTCAAGCTCCTCTTCTTCTTGCAAATGTTTAATCCATTGTCTCATATCCTGGTATCTCCTCTTTTCTGCATGGAAATTTGGATAGACTCCAGATGTTGTTGGTATACCAGTTAATGGTATAGAATTAGTAGGTCGGATATGCAAGGGCAGATTGATAAGGTTTTTGACTGTAGGATCCTCTCCGTAATGGGGTTCCCAATATCCCATCTGGGCATATCATTGTTGGATAATTCGATGATTAAGATGGCAATAAGCAGTCTCATGATCAAGTGAATTGCACATATGGCATACACTGAGTGCCATTCATTTTTTCGATTGTGGACATTCGTTCATTGTGTGATTGCCCATACAAATGGAACACCAGACATTTTCCCTGGTAGAAAAAGTTTTAGCAAACTTCTCAGGTTCCTTGTTCACTTTTCCATGGAAATATTCCAAGGCACTGATCTTTGCATCAAATTATGACTGCAACTTTTCCATCTGTATCTGCTGATTCTTTCCAAATTTCTCGAACTCATTGAGCATCATCTCTACAGTAGCGTTGATATTCATTGATGTAATAGTGGTGGATGTCATAGTGGTCTGCCCTGTTGTATAAGACAACATACCAATATTTGGCTCATCATATGAATCTTCATCCTCCATAGCATTTTGCAAAGTTGCATACTCATTGTCGCATTTCAGCTCGCATCTGATCCTTTTAGGAAGACCTGCCAGAAACCACATAATCATGGCGTTTAACTCGTTCTATGTAGTCTCGTACAATTTTCCGCTTTTCCATTTTGATTTTACTCAAAAGTAAAAAGGGTCTTCCATAAACTTCTGAGGTTTGAACTGCGTGATAAGTGCTCGTTTGATAGTTTTCCAATCTATACGCTCAGTTTCATCTTAATTATAATACCAATCTTGTGATGCACCCGTTAAGGCCATTGGAAATAGCTGAAGTTTATCTTGAGGAAAAAACTTCGCCATAGACTTCACAAGATTCTGCATAGATTTGGAGAAATCTAACTGGATCAGATTATCTATTGTACTTGGGTAGATCCAATCGAGGTGATCTTATAACAATCATTGGATTGACTTCTTGAGGAGTAGCTCCAGGAGGGGCCATTTTTGCAAATTAAATCAATCAAACAATGAGATTGGATCTAGATTTTCAATCATAATTTATCTTAGTTCAGATCTGCAAAATTTCTTTACTTGACAATAGTCAAATTTTTTATTTTTGAAAAAAAATCTATGATCAAGCGATCGACACGTCTAAGAATAATAAATAGAATCAGAATCAAATTGTAACAAAATTATTCCAAAATTTGACAGAGGCTTGATCTGGAAAATCTAAATCTAAAAACAGTACTAGCAAATATTTTTTGGACAAAGGTTCACTCGACGAAGTTTTTTTAGTGTTATTTTGGTTAAAAAAAAATCTTTGATCAGGTTATTTTCTAACAAATTTAATAAAACTAACCTTCGTCGAACTTTTAGATCGTGAATCTGACTCAAATAAAGCTAGGGTAGAACTGACGAAGGTTTCTTATTCACAAAAGTATAATTTTGTAGTTTGGCGAGGGTAAAAGTAGAGATTTTTTTTAAAATCTGACAAAATTCATGTTTGACCTTCTAGTTTTAGAATTAACGTTCATCAACCTGGCAGTAGATAGATCTGAATCACACCTATGCACAATGAATCAGATGAATGTTCTTTTTTTTTTTTGTATTTTTTAGGGTTTTGGGTGTTTTTTGGTGTTTTTTGATGGTTTTTTTTATGTTTCTGGAAATCTGCTAGGAAAGAATGTTCGCTCTTCAAATTGAAGGCTATGTGATCAAAACCGAAGATTCCTGGAACTCGACGAATATTTTTTGAAATAGGGTAAAAAGTATCAGCTCTGATGACAATTTTTGCCTCCTTTTGACCAAGATGTGGCAGATTTGGCCAATTTTTGTTGTGTTTTCTAATTTCTTAAATCCAGATGGATCTTAAGAGTGGTGATCTGAATAGCTTTCTCTGTTCAACAATCAGATTAGATTTTTTAAAAAAAAATCCACTCAATACTGCGATGTACTCTGCTTCTGTTGAAGAAAACACGACTGATTTTTGCTTCCTTGAGTTCCACGAATTTGGTCCCCCTGCCAAATAGAAACAGAACCCAGAGGTAGATTTTCTGGTAGAAACTATTTCTGCCCAATCTGAGTCGGAATAGCCTCGCAGGACAGGTGGGTCGATAGAATTTCCATCGTAACATAAGATGTGATCTAAACTTCCCTGAATATATCTCATCGCTCTCTTCAATGCTTTCCAATGAGAGATCCTGGGATTAGACATGAATTGACTTAACGTGCTAACAGTGTATGCTAAATCTGGTCTAGTACACAACATTGCATACATTAGAGATCCGATTAGTGATTGATAAGGGTACTTCGCTAAGTCGAGTACTTCACTATCTGTCTCAGCACAAGAAGATTTAGTGAATAATATACTTGGATCCATTATAGTATCAATTGGTTTGCAATCAGACATATGAAATTTTTTTAAAATGTCTTTTAGATATGCCTGCTGGCTAAGATAGATCTTCTTCTGAAGTCTATTTCTAGTAATGTGAATTCTTAGCAAATAATGAACAGCTTCTAAATCAGTCATGTCAAATTCCTTTGGCAGATCACTCTTAGTAGTGTGCAGTAGAGAGTGTCGTTAGATGTAATAAATGTATCATCTATGTAAAGAGCTATGTGAACTGAACTGGATTACAGTCAGCTGAATTGTTTGCAAATCCCAATTGAATGAGATAAGAGTTGATTCTATCGAACCATGCTCTTGCGGCCTATTTCAGACCGTAGATTGCTTTGTGTAGCTTGCACACTTTGTGCTCTTGGCCTTTGACTTCGAATCCTTCCGGTTGGAAGGTGTACAGCTCCTCTTCGACATTGCCATTGAGAAATGTTGTTTTGACATCCATTTGGTGCATTGCGAGGTCTTCCGTGACTGCTAATGCAATCAGAGTCCTGATTGATTGCATCTTGACTATAGGACTGAAAATTTCTCCATAATACACTCCTTGGACTTGAGTGAATCCTTTAGCCACCAGCCGTGCTTTCCATTTAGCAATGGAACCGTCAAAGTTGATCTTCTTCTTGAAGATCCACTTGTTGTCGATAACTCTCTTGTGAGTGGGGAAGTCGACCAGTGTCCAGGTCTGATTCATCAAAAGTGAGTTGTACTCGCTTTCCATAGCTTCTTGCCACTTCACAGCATCCTTGGAGTTAATTGCTTCGGCTAGGCCCTCTAGTACTTCTGATGAAGTCCAGAGTGATTGAGGTGCATACCTCTCAGGAACTAACCGAGTCCGTGAGGATCTACGGACGTTGGGTTTACTATAATGCGATGATGCTTCCTCTTGAATTTCTTCAAATCTGTTCGAGCTAGCTTGGTCTGGTCTGATGACATGTACTGTCTGCTGCTCGGCTTTTGTAGCTATAGCTACAGGTTTTGTAGAAGAATCATCAACGTTGGAAGGTTGAATGCTACGTAGAATAGGACGAAAGAACATAGCATCGTTTATCGATGGTTGTTTGAAATCATAGTATGTATGTTCTTGAAATATTACATCCCTAGAGGCAAATACTACATTGGTGGATGGATCATAAACTTTATAAGCTTTATGTTCATCAAGATAGCCAATGAAAATACATTTATTTGTCCTATGATCTAGTTTCTTCCTAAGCTGTTTAGGAATGTGAACAAAACATATGCAGCCAAAGATTTTTAAATGTCTGACACTAGGCTTGTGCCCATGCCAAACTTCATAAGGAGTTTTGTTGTTGACGACTTTGGTGCTGAATCTGTTTTCCACGTAACAGGCTGTGGCAGTAGCTTCTGTCCAGAACTTTGCAGGTAGGTGTGCTCGATGTAGCATGGATCTGGCTGAGTTGAGAAGAGTTCGATTCTTCCTTTCTGCAATCTCGTTCTGTTGAGGTGAATAGGAAGTGGTGAACTGTCTTCTAATACCATGTTCAGCCCTGTAGCCGGACATCTTGTTAGAGATGTATTCGCTGTCACCATCAGTTCGAAGTGCCTTCACTTTTGTAGACGTTTGTGTCTCAGCCATGTCTCCCGTTACAATCAGCTGCTAAATGCAAAAATAGATAAATAGACAGCTTATGCTAAATGTAATCACAGCTTTAAGGGTTCTAATTGCCCAACAAGATCCTAAAGAAAATTAATTCATACTCTCAAAAACCAAGAGTACAGTCCACCGAAGAGATTGGAGATGGTTTGTGTGTGGTACTACTGAAATCAGATTCAATGTGAAGTCTAGTTATGAGATAAATGAAAGAGCAATATAATATCACGAGTTCCTCAAGCGTCAAAGATAGCCATCATCTGATCAAAAATTGAGGAGTCATAGACGTCCGTGTTCTGATCAGAGTGAGTAAACAAGTGCGATCAAACAACGATAAAGTGCATTAATCATAACAAGCATTCATTCTACATTATACACAGATAGAAAACAAGCTACTGCTATATTACACTGAAGCACGAATATCAATTACAACAAAAAATTGACGGAGTAACTGGGAGACTCAAAAATACGTCTTATGGACGGAACGTCTCATGTAATTTGTGCTGGAATGATCTATTTATAGATTGCATCCATGTATTAACTACAATAAATGATTGTCACCTAAGTAGGTAAGCTGTTGTACTTGGAAGTATATTGCTTTTGTGACAACTATACATAGTATATACTGTCAACCCATAGAGAATGTTGACATGGACGAGGGCGTTGCAAATTCTATCACTTCACTTTATAAGGGAAGTGGCTTTCTCTCACTTCGCAAATTTGGGAAGTGGCTGGGAACGTTCCCCGTTCAAAGTAGCGGACCTTCGGCATTTTTCTCTCTCTTCGGGATTTTGTGAAAAAGGCGAAGGTGCCCTTAAAAAGGCAAAGGTGACCACCTACAAACTTTACCACCAAACCAGCTAGTTTTGTGGAAGTAGAGACTCCAAACTTAAAAAAAAACACAATGTTCATTGGATAAAGCATAGAAATGCTTTTTCTTTATAATCCACAACCATTCGTTTTTATCAATCCTCTAACACCCTTCTAGTTTCAACTAAAAGATGATAGGACCATACACTCAATACTCGTATCAAAACCCTATGGAAGAAAGTCCTGGTGCTCCATAGAAAATGTTTAGAATAACATTGAAGAACAATAATACGAGAGAATTGCTCACCCACCTAGCCATGAGCATTTGTTTTATGAAAAAGAGTGTATGTAGTGGTTTGCTACACAAGCTAGTCACCAACAAACTTCGGAGAGGGAATCTAGTACTTTTGAGTATGGTTTCTCTACTGCTTCACAAAACAGTCCTTTATGATTGAGTGACAAAAGTTCAAATCTAGGGAAGAGATAATACAATTGTAGTGGGCATTTTGTTTTCTGATTACATACACTAGTATTTGGTTTGGAAAAGGATCAAAATTCATCACACATGAACGTTAAGTTATCCATTTGTTTCAAACTATATTGCTATTAAATGAAAATTGAGAGGAGATATGTGTTCAATCAAATAAGGTTCATTTTAGCACAAGAGGGCACCACATTTTCAAGAAATAGAACCTATGAATTAACTAACTTGGTCATCTAGGTGGGCATGTACTTCTAAAAGTTCAAAATATATATATCTCTCTCTCTCTATGGGTCTTATATTGCAATAGAAGAATATAGAGATGTATCTATTATGCTTCTTGGTTTTCAAGGGGGTGTTGAACTTGGGACCAAAGAAATTTTGGATGCCAAGCTAACCAAGTGAGCCTAGATGTATCTATTATGCTTCTTGGTTTCCAAGGGGAGGCTCGAACCTGGGACCAAAGAAACTTTGGATGCCAAGCTAACCAGTTATGAAAGAACAAACACCTAAATGATCAATTTTTGGTGTGTAATGGTTGCAACAATTCCTATGAATTTTTGAATTGTTTCAAATGGGAGATCCACCTACTACTTAATTTGCTCAATAATACTGGTTGTTGATTGCCTTGGTACTAGACCGATTTTGAAGGTATAGAGTGCCTCAAACTTGAGTCATGAATGTTTTTCAACATGTTTCTTGAACTACTTGAAATGGCCAAAGGCCTCAGATTTGGCCTTCAAGAATTTGATTGTTGTCTTTCTTAAGTAGTTATCAATAAACGTGATGAACTCTTTGGCACGTCCAAGGGAGTCATAGTAGTAGGTATGCAAATGTCCCTATGGACAAGTTCAAGAGGCGATAAATCTCTATGGGCCCGGTTCTTGGGGAATTGGCCACTTGTCTATTTTCCTTAGTATCCAAGATTCATGTGTGTGGGTTGAACGAGGATACAAATGTGTAATTAAGATACAAGTTTGTTTTTGTACATGTATTTAAGATGGCCTAGCTTTGGATGCCACAATACTATACTTTTGATACACATGTCCTCGATCTTGATTGGAAAAATCATCACTAAATTTGTACAAGTAGCCATCTCCAAATCCCAATATTATCAACTCTTGGGATCATATACAATCAAACCAAGATCGCCAAATCTTAATATTATCAACCCGTGGGATCTCATGCAATCAAACTTGCATGCCAAACTCAAGCTCGATACACCAACTCACACGCGCGCCTCGCGAAGATTAGAATGAACCCATATTCCATGATGTGAGGGAATGAATGCACAAGTGCAATTATAAATTAGTGCAAACAAGGAAAGCAAGGGGCTCATAATCTCAATGTGGCAGCTAACATATCAAAGCCCACGACCGTTGGATTTTGTCATGACATTCCGATTCTGCCACGTTTTTACAATCAACGCTTCAAGATCTCACACGACACGTGGCAAAAATCCAAGGTCTCTGGCGTAAAACATACCGTGTAATGAAGCCTCATTGCAAGACGCATAGAGTATATATGGTAGAATAGAAGAAGGATCGATCGATGTCTCTTGTTTGATCGCGTCTCTGTGACTGATGCGATCAAGCGCCTGAACTGTAGTGATCCAAGCTGATTGTAAGGGTTTTCTGGGCAGAGGATTACATGCTCTGGCATCTGATGATCCTAGTTTAGCTAATGATTTCAATGTATGCTTCTGGGACTGACAAATGCAACTTCATTTGATGCATTCAAGTGTATGCTTTCTGGGACTGATAAATTCAGCTTATAGGGTAGATATAGCTTGAGGGGCATGGAAAATGAGCAAGAACGGAAAGTGTTTCCTGTTTGGAAAGCCATCCGACGCAGGTTCCCTCCAGATCATCCGTTTTTTAGCGGAGGAAATGTCGAGCGTGAGCTTCTTGCTAAGCAGGTGTGTACAGTTATTTGCCCCTGTATTCGCTCTCAAATTATGTTTTTGAATGCTTTTTTAGGGTCCAATGAGTCGCCAATAGGTTCAGTAAGTGCAGGATTTTGGAATTTGGCTTTAACTCCTTTCAAGTCATCAAAGTTTTTAGCTCTAGTGGCCATGCAAGGTTTGGAATTTGGCAGTATATAACATGTCCAAATGTCCAAATAAGCACCTTGAATGTCTTTCAGTTTTATATTCTATAGCATCCGACATTATTTTCCTAGATTTTTTGAATTTGTTATTGTGATGTGAGGGTGATTGTTGTAATCAATGCGGTAATGTTAAAGCCCATGTCGAGCACTGAAAAATTTCTTCACTCTTTTGACACCCAAATTTTTTTATAAGTGCTTGAGCTCCAATATTTTATCTTTTCACGTTAAAGCTTTAGGGTTCAAGATTCAAGAGTGTGATACAGAGTGGTTATCTTCAACGAATTCATGACGGGAGAAGGCAGCAAGCTAGATGGCCAAAATTCAATCGAAGATCCAGATTATACTTATTGACAAATGGATGTTTACATTGCAACTGCAGGTGGGATTGGGCCGTTAGGTATGACGTAAAATTTCTTTACAAGAGAAGGAAGATAGCACATGCATACATTAACATGTCTACAAAAGACAGTACAACCCTCCATCTCGAAGTTCGCTATAGAAGCATGGGATATTTTGAGCATATGTTCAAAATAACAAATGCTAGGTTTTGTTGTTGAAGGACAAATTAGAGACCTTAAGAATGGATGTGGATAATAGTAAATATTTGACAAATGGTGACTAATAACACCTACGTCTTGGACGTAGCTAACATTACTTCGGACGATTCAAATGCCAGAGGGCTAGTCGCTCTCATACATTATCAGTGGCTAGAGTTTTACAAGCATTAGCTAAGCATAGATTAGAGATCTCCCACAAAGAGCCCAAGCGATACTTGTTCAAAAGAAAAGCAATAGAATGAGTACAATGATAACCCGAGGACTATATCCCAAGTAGGTGTAGGCCCAGCGGAAAACCTAATTAGGGCAACTAGCAATTAGGGTTAGGGGAGGACTAGGGTTAGGGGGTTAACTAGTCCATCCCAACTTCAAAACATTTCTCTCAATGTTAGGCTTCTAGAAACGTAAACCCTTAAATTAGAAAAAAAATAGGCCCCAAGCAATGGCTTTGGTAATAGCCAATTGTAAAGAAATGTGAATATAGATACAAATAGAACAATTTAAAAGTTGTAATGAGATTCATGGCGAGAAAAAGGACACACCAATGGAGTTTTTTAAGGAGAGGACATAAGTTGTCACAACAACTATTGTATTATTCATCCAGGCATAGGGGTACTAGGTCTTCTTTATAGGTTGCTAGACCCTCGACCTCATCAAATATTTTGTGTTTTAGTTGTAGTTCATTGTAGTTGCTAGAAGAGTGGTCGATTTTCAAGATTTTGTATTGCCTACTAGATGTCAATGTGCGTGAACGTTTTGTTATCTGACACCCATTCCTAGTATCTTTGGAGCTTAGCACTCAATTTTCAGCCAATTTTTAGAGCCAACACTTGATTTTGGAGCTTTATTTTGCTATTGAGATTTCCAAGATTTCATATTTGGTGTGTTTTGGTGGATCGCTAATCCACACGGTCTACTAGATTGAGTGCACCCTCTTTGTAGCCTCTTCATACTTTTTGAGAAAAAAACAGCACTATCGAAGTTTAAACTTTCATTTGTTTGTTGCTAAATTTTGACAATTTACTTAGAGTTGCTTAGGGTCTCTAGAGCTAGATCATTGAAGATCTACGCCAGTATGCCATAGTCCCTTGTGAAATTTGTTTTCTTTTGCTTGGTTTTTGAGGAGCGTGAACACCAATTACTGATTTTTGAAGGGGCTAGCCTCTATAAAGCCAAGATTTTGATAGCTTTACGCAAAGAGGTTTGGCTTGCTGATTTTATGCAAGCTTTTGGCTAATCTGTGTATCATAGCTTGCTTAAGAAGTGCTTTTGCTTATTGCTAAGCATGCTACATCTTTATCACCTAAGTATGGATGGTTTAGCCACGATTCCCATAGATTGGATGTGTTTGCGGCTTAAGTAGTTGCTATGCAAGCCATGCTCAAGCAAATCCTAGATCAATTGAAGTTTGGCAAACTTGGCAATGAGATTGAAAGAGTAAGGAGAATTGGAGTGTTGGCTATGGAGCCAATTATTAGTCAGGGGAGGTAGAATTGAATACAAAGAGGTTGAAGTTGCCTTCCATCAAAGACTTGAAGTTGCATGTGGCATTATAGAAGATCAAGATAAGATTATTGTAGCCACATAGTATCTTCAAGAATGTGCATTGTGCACAACGTTGGTGGAGGAAAGTGGAAAATAACTCGTACGGCTTCCTCTTACGAGGCATTACGGTCACTGCTTGTAAGAGAACCGTAAGGAAACCCTCTTACGAGGCATTTCAATCAAATTACGACCTACGAGCTCGTAAGACGACGTCTCTAACGAAGATCCTATAGACAATATGGCAGACATTGACATGCAATCGCAATAACATTAGGAGCTGATCCTGTCTTTTAATGACGTCTTATAATTAAGAACTTATGTATATAAGAGAGACATATCGAATGCACAGATGCACGTTCCGTTCCGGATCGCAATTCTCGTTAGGGTTTCCCAGATCGCAATTTTTTTTTATTATTGAAAAGTTGCCAATATGGGTATCATGTGAGAGGATATCGAAATATCAATTATTATGCAGTTCTGTTGTTTGGTTTTAGTTGGTTTAGGGTGGCTGCATTCATCAAAAATTTGGACATCACAGATCTGCAAATATTTGCTTTTGCATTCACAAGCTACATTCATCAGAATTTTGGACATCAGTAGATCTGCAAACTATTGGCATAAGAAAAACAATCGATATTCATTTCAAAATTTGATATTCATTTCAATAGCAAAAGCGGCGGATCTGGGCACCATAAAAAAATTTGCAGATTGTTTTGCGATCCGGGACCACATTTCTGGTCCCAGATCGCTGGCGATCCGGATCGTTTTTACAGCGGATCACGATCCGCTGCAACACTGATCGAATTATAGCATAATAAGGCAGATACGATGACAGGCAATTGCAAGAGCGGGTCTACTGTTGTTTTGTTGACTTTAGGAAAGCCTTCGACTCTGTTCCACGATCCCTTCTCATTCAGCATCTACGTGATCTTGGTTTTTCTACTGACACGATCTTGGCAGTGATGGCACTATATGAGAGAGTCCTTGGCTGTTTTCGGAGTGACACCGACATCTCAAATCATATCTGGAGCACTATATGCGTGAAACAGGGTTGTTCTCTATCTCCAACCTTGTTTGGGCTATATATCGACGAGCTTGAGAGAGTCATTGAAGGATGTGGTGGCACAGGTTGCAGGCTTGAGCATCTTGATTGCTATACTTTTATATGTAGATGATGTGGTTCTCTTATCCTCTACTAGAGAGGGATTACAGCGACAGCTAGACAGCCTTCATGCCTTCTGCAGTAGATGGGGATTGGGGGTTAACATATTGAAAACCAAAGTTATGGTTGTCAACACATCGAGAGCTTTTATACAGCGCCAGGAACTCATCTTTGATAGGCAGCCGTTGGAGGTTGTATCTTCCTACACTTACCTTGGCGTGTTTTTTACAGGCCCTATCTTTGGCATGCGACAATGTAATAGGTCCTAACACCACAGTAGGGCAAACACTAACTGATCCACCCAACCTTGCCTACTCCCTGATATGGAGTAAGCCCCTCCTAACTCAGTGTGAGGACTGGTATAGCATGCATACTGCCAAGTGTCGGCCCCGTGGCCGACTGCACGTCGGGACCTAACGTGGGGCCCTATCCTGCTGACAGGGTCCCTAGGCTGTGTTAGGCCTGCCATGGCTATGGACCGTGCAGAGGCACACTACTCACACTGTCTTGCCCTGTTGGTCGTGTACGCTGGACACGACCCTGACTGTGGTATCTGACCTCCTGTGTTCTCTAGGGTTCGGCACTGGTTACGTGCTCGTAACACTCCCTCCCCCTTAAGAACCGTCTTGGTCCTCTAAGACAAAGTCTGGAAAAATCTTGCAAAGGACGCTGCCTCTTTCCCAAGTGGCATTCTCAACAGGCTGATCATTCCACTTGACCAGATATTCTCGATATAGAGTATGACGAGTCTGCGCCTCTCTACTATCAAGAATCTCCTCTGGCTCATGTGGAGGTTGCTGAGAATCCAATGGGAGAACTAGAACACGGTCCCCTACCAGATTTTCTGATCTGGCTAAGGCTTTTCGTAACTGACTTACATGAAAAACTGGAAAAACCTTACTGATGTGTGGTAGTTCTAGTTCATAGGCGACCTTGCCTAGTCTCCTACTGATGGTAAAAGTAACTCAAAATCAAGCCTTTGAGTTCAGCGAACGAGTCGTCCACACTGGACTTGAAGTTGGCTAATGCTAACTTCAGTTCATCCACTTCTGTTACCAAGTGGAGAAACTGCTCCTTGATAACCAATTCGTCGAGTTCTTCGGCGAATTGTTCCTGTTCTTCAACTTCCATTGGTTCTTTCCCTTTACTGAATCTCAGGGATTCCGTTTTTAATTCATCAATGCCTCTTGTCAGGGGTTGATCAAATTCCGGAGAAGTGGTCATTTTCAGAGATAGAAAAAGAGTGCCTGACGTTTCCTCTTAAAAGAAGTCGAAAAGACTAATTTATAACTGTACAAAAGAGGGAAAGAAAACTTAGCTGTTTCTGAGGACTGTATTTCCAAAGAAAATACGAAGAGGAACCCTCTCAACTCTTCCACAACTGCTTTCAAACCTGTTGTCCGGAAAAAATCAGAGAAAACCCCAAGTTGGCTTTGACGTGGCCGACTGCACGTTGAGACCCGATGTGGGGCCCTATCCTGCTGATAGGTCCCTAGAGTATGTTAGGCCCGCCATGGCTATGGACCGTGCAAGGGCACACTACTCACACTGTCTTGCCTTGTTGGTCGTGTACGCTGGGCACGACCCTGACTGTGGTATCTGACCTCCTATGTTCTCTAGGGTTCGGCACTGGTTACGTGCTCGTAACAGACAAGCAGCTTCCGCTAGACTTGGGAAAGGTCGCACCTCCCTTGTCCAGTTAGAGCGTTTCTGTTTCAGACGGAGTAAGTGTCAGCTTTTTGATACTCTCATTACCCCCACAACCCTATATGCAGCAGAGGTATGGTGTACGGGTCTTACATCATCTGATTGGGCCAATATCTCACGACTGCAGGTTCTCATGCTATCTCGGATGATACGGGCTAAGCCGTCTATCCCACATCAGATTATACTGACAGAGTTCGTGGTTCCACCCATACAACTATCCGCCATCTTCCAGCTTATCCTATATATTCAACGTATCATGATTCTACCCACAAATGAGCAGAAATACATACAGACGGCACTTGCCTCATCACGACACCTTTATGACCAAGGGCATCGACTATCATGGTTTTCTCAGGCCTTGCAGATACTAGATACACTTCGCATTTCTATCACAGACCTTCCATCGGGCACCCATGAGTATATCAGACGCTTTCTCTATATAGCATATCTGAGTCGGACATGGCAGGGACAGCTCGGGGTCAAATATGACTATAACAAGACACACTTTCTGGAGCTAGACACGGTGGGATTTCCAGTTTTGCCACACTTTCTCACCTCAGGACTATCTCATGGGCGTCGGTTTCTGCTGGGCCAGTTCTGAGTGTCTTCACATCAGTTGGCAATTGAGACTGGGCACTTTCAGGGTACCCCACGAGAGGAGCGGCTTTGCCAGTTGTGCTCATTATCTATGGTCGAGTCAGAGGAGCATTTCCTATTCACATGTCCAGTTTACTATGAGATCAGAGGGCGATATCATTGCCTTTTTCATCCGACACCAGCTACACTACGGTCCCTTATCTCATACGAGGACCCCCGATGTGTGGCACTTATGATACGTGAGATGTCCCTCCTGCAACAGGACCTATGTCAGATAGCTCAACATACTTATCCAGACACAGTCTCAGATTACATCCTTCTTCTCTCGAAGAAGATTGTGTTCTGATGCAGACATGATTGACAATGATTGTGACGACATTCCTAGACCTAGGACGCAGAGACGACGCACCATCTAGCCTCAGGCGACCATGAGAGTTACACGTCACACCAGACCTCCTACACAGAGACGCACTATACATGTTCATGCTCATAGACGACGTCAGTGGGCTCCAACACTTCCTCATGTTGTAGCTCGCATTACATCCTTCTACAGTGTCAGCACAGACCTGACATCTTGACATGGATACATATGACTATTATGCACAGGCCTTCTACAGCGTCAGCACAGACCTGACATCTTGACATGGATACATATGACTATTATGCACATGCATTCTCATTTATGTATTTATCTTAGTTTGTACTAGATGTTTTCTTTACTACAGCTTTGGAGATGTTTTAGACGCTCTCATGGTTACCACATACTTGACATGTACTTCTTTTGTCTTATATGCCTTTTTTATGGAAAAGACATTAATAAAGCTTTCTTTCTTCTCTCTCGAAAGCCTCTCTTTTTAGTACTATTGATTTGATATTTTCTTGGTAATTTAGCATTATTGAATGAATTTATCTTAATAGTCGTATGAAGTTCTCCATAAACGTATGATTTTCTCGGGGCCTATGAAAGTCTTTTTAGAAGCTTTTTTTTAATTTAAAAAAAAAAAGACCAAGGAGAATATCTTTTAACTTGTTTCACATGGAAGGAATGTGTTTCATTTGGTATATACACAATGAAAAGTTCCGTGCCTTCTGGTATATAAGTATTAAGACTAGATATGCTCTACGTGCAATATTTGTTTTTGCACCTTCCAGCATTATATTCTTTCATGACATTTTCTTTTGTGTAACATCTACAATGGTGACTTCTTATGTTCCTGGATCATGCATTTATTTTGGAGCAGCAATTACTTTTACTATGCTCCAGCATATCATTGTCATTGTCAACCTATGGGCTTCATATATGTTTTCATTCATGACTTGTGGAAGTGCAGGTTACTTTGGAGATTACAGAAGAAGAGAGAACTTACATCAGCAACATGCAGGAGGAACAATGTTGGTAATGTTTTACTTTTATTTGGCACATTTTCATTGCAACTTGTTTTTTGATGTTACAAGTGTGAATCATTATGTTGGGCATGCTTTAGAATCACATTCTAGTATGACGAGTGGCTGTCTTAACCTATGTAAAGACTTTGTTTGCAATCTATCTCTTACGTATGGAACATATGCATGCTGATAACAATTCATCAACACATGATAGTTTTAACACCGTTATTTTAGCTTATGGTTCTACTTTAATGAAATGCTTCTACAACATGTCCATCTTATTACAACTTCAAGAATAAACAAATTCCTAGTGGGATTTTCTATGAAGGTCGTGTGCAATCACTTCTCTCTCTCTCTCTCTCTCTCTCTCTCTCTCTCTCTCTCTCCTCACATTATTGCTATTTTTTAAATTCAAAACCCTAACCCTTAAAAAACCCTAAATCCAAAAAAAACCCTATCCCCATACACACTCTCTCCTCCTCTATCTGCTCGTCCTGCTCTCTCTCACCTATCACTCAACTCCTTGTCCCCCTTCCCAGCAGCTCTCTCTTACCTCTCCCCCTTTCCGCTCTCTCCCTCTCACTAACCTGCTCGTCCCTCCTCATTCACGTCCTCCTGGCAATGCTTGCTGAATTCTTACATCACGGCATGCTCCTTGCGCCTACGCTTCGACATAGCCACTGCCTCCGCTCTGCTCAACACCCTGAAGTGAGCTAACACGATTCTACTCGCAGCAGCTGCGCTGCAGCTTAACCATTAGCGTTCTCTCTCTCAATCGAACTCTCTGGATCCATCGCTAGCCAGCTCTCTCGAAAATTCCTAGCGTGCTCTCTCTAGAAATTTCCAGAAACACACGTTATCTCTCTAAAATGCACGTGTTTGCCTTTCAATCGCACTTCAACTGCCCATCAACGACGTTTGAGGGCAAACGTGGACCAATAAAAATTTGCAAAACCCTTTTTCTTCATCACTGCTGACATTCTCTCTGTGTTGCACAATCTTCTGAAATAGTATGTATTGGAACATGTACATACCGAACATACTGTAACTTTCTAAGTTTTTTGCCATTTTATTGGTGAACGTATCTTTTCAAGGGGTATTTGGGAGCTGAGTTATAATGCATGAAGATTGCATGTGCATGGGTTTTGGGTGCTTGAAAACAATATTTCAAATTTTCTAATTGTCTACAGTGCCGAGTCCTGAAAGTACAATCTCTGAAGGAGAAATTCCAAATCTAGAAAATGTGCTTGACAAGCCTATAAACATCCATTATCAAAGCAGAACAACTTACAAACTTTCAGCTGACATGAGATTCTACATTCAAAAGCGACATCATGTACTAATGAAACAAGCTAATTACTACAATCTATATCACTATGAATTTTATACTGGATAGGGCTCCACAGAGGAACTCAGATACAAAATGAAATATCATAAAAATCTAGGGCACAAGACCAATATAAACATGGCTCCAATAATGGTAGCCTAAGTCTGCAATGCACATGAAACATACAATTAACTTTGAATGCTCTAATAGCATATCCCACCCTCAGCCTAAGAAGAGACTGAGCCACTGCTTTGTTGTCAAAGAGGAAGCAAAACCAGAGCCCTCAATGTCAATTTCTATAGAGAGAGTACGATGTGGATGTTCTTTGCCCCTCCCTGTGCCTCTTGGAGTACAGACTGACCAATGTTGACTTCTATGTCCAATGTGCGCAAATGGGAAAGCCTCTGCCTATGACATATCCTCTGCCTATGCTCTACTCATGTCTGAGCCCCTGGGCCTTACTCTAGGTCTGTGAATGGGCGGGAATAGATTTGATTGTGCCTCTACCTCTTTATCAATCTGCATGGTGGCCCCTTCCCTCGTCTTTGCCTCCTCCTCCATTATTTCAACAAGTCCAGCAACACTACCTTATTTATCCACTCATGAAGTGAATCAATCTATGAAAGATTCTAAGTATCTAATGCATTTATGTTTTTTGGTAGATGAATTTTGTGTGAATGCTTTTGTTACTCAAAATTTCAATGTTGATGTATCGCTTACTCCCAAGAAATGTTTCTTTATAATCCATAATTGATAATACACCAGAAGGTAAAATTTTCAAAAGAGTTAGGACTGAATACATAGAATTGAGCTCATGTATCGCTTTTTCCCTATAGGATGGCCCTAAGGAAGACGATGAGGTTGCTAAGCAACTTTAGGAGTATCTACATTTGGGCCATATTCGCAATAAGTCTTCTTGGGGAGCTCATGTTTGTTAGTCGGCAAGAAAGATGGTGCTTTATGTCTTTGTGTTGACTATAAGAAACTCAATAAAATGACATCAAGAATTGTTATCCCTTGCCAAGGATGGATGAACTAGTGGATGTGACTGAATGGTGCAAACTATTTCATTAACTTAGACCTTAGATTGGATTACCATCCAATAAGAATTAATGAGGGGGATGTTTCTAAAACTTTCGTACTAGGCATGGCCATTGAGAATATTTAGTTTTATCCCTTTGGTCTAACTAGTGCCCCAACAGCTTCCTAACATATGATGAATGATATCCCCGTCCATATATGGGAGATTTTGTTGTGGTATTTTTGAGCAACATTTTGATTTATAGTAGAACTCTTGAGGAGCATGAAGCGCATCTTTCGCACGGTCTTAGATATTTCAAGGTAGGAAAACCTTTATGCTAAAGATTCTATATGTGAGGTTTTCCAAATGAAACTCAACTATGCTGGACATGTCTTATCTGATCATGGCATTGAGATCATCTATGATAAACTCCGTAAGGTGTGAGAATGACTGATCTCAACAAAGAGTTAATTTTTTTAGTACAAGTTTTTTCCATAAGATTATTCAAGATTATGCCAAAGTAGCATTACCCTTGACTAATTTTCTTGAGGGAGTGAAGAAAGCCAAGGAACACCAAAAATAATAATAGGAAAAAAAAGCTTGTAGGCGTAGTAAGGTTAGTCCGTCGGTTGCGTGGACTGATGAGTTAAATCAAAGATTTGAGGCTTTGAAGCATCTAGTGTCTACAACACCCATACTACACATAGCGGACCCCAACAAGCCATTTCTTGTTGAAATGGATGATAGTGACTAGGCTGCAGGAGCAGTCCTATATTAGGACGATAGACTAGTGGCTTTCGAAATCAAGAAATTGGACCCAACTCAGATATTCTACTTATGCGAAGGAACTTTTTGCTATCATTCATGCTTCAAAAGTTTGGAGACATTACTTTTATGGTCCAGATTTATGGTGGTGACAGATGATCAATTCCTTAAATATATCTGTGATGCCGTGGACTTGAGGGGTCATAAGGCCTGATGGTTAGAACTTAGAAATCATTTAGGAGTTCGAATTTGACATTAGGTACTGTCGTGGTGCATCGAACTATGTTGTTGATACCTTGAGCCGGATTGGAGAAGTTAATCAGTTATGCTTTGTTGAGATCCAATTTGAGTTGTATCTTTCTCTTCGGGATCTTTGTTGGAGTAATACTTTTTTGGTCATACTTTGGCAAGATGTCTTGTTTGGAATTTCTAGATCTAGAGAAGGCCTTGGAGTGTAGGACTCCGAGAAATCCCGTGATGAGAAGATACTTTTTGAATATTCCATTTTCGTAGAGGAAAGGTATGTGTGCCAGACATTGAGGGTATTAGGGCCCAGATTCTACATGAATGTCATGGAAGTCCCAGTGTGGGACAACTTGACATACAAAGAACACGACCTAGTTAAAAGAGAATTTTATTGGCCACATGGAGGCATATTGGCAAAAGTGTGAACAATGCCAAGTTAATAAAGCAGAAAGACTCAAGGTAGCTGGTCTATTGCATCCATTGGAAATTCCTAGCAAGAAGTGGGAAAGTATTGTCATGGATTTCGTGATTGGACTCCCCAGGACAGGAAAGGGCCATGAGGCCATTTGGGTAGTGGTTGACAAGCTAAGCAAGATGGCTCAATTTATTCCAACAAAGTCTATTGTCAAGCCTTCAGAGTGTGCACAACTTTTTGTTGAAAAACCATTTAAATCGGTTCGGCGATGACTCGTCATTGAAGCTTATCAAGGTTCTTAGAAAGAAAACTGTCTTCCGATATTATAAGTCTTTCTGCGATGCATCTGCCAGCGCTTATCATATAATTTCTGTCATGCAGCCGTTCGTTTGCCAAAAAACGCAGGACACATGAAGCCTTTTTCCCCGGAAAGAAAAGCTAGCTAAGAAAGCCCCGCCAAATATTCTCTGGGGAAAGCCATCCTGCGATGCCTCCGCCAGCGCTACGTGAATGGTTTTCTCGCAGCCAAACTATATAGATTGCTAAATGATATTGTTAGTGACCAGGTTTCTAAGTTCACTGGCAAGTTTTGGCAAGCAGTCTTTACTAGAAACAATTATTAGTTCAGTCTTCAGATCACCCAAAATCCCATGGACAGCCGGAATGTGTCAAACAGTCTATGGAAGACATGCTTTGTGCATATGTTTCCAAACGACAATAAGATTGGGAAAAGTACCTGGGAGTTTGCGTACAATAGAGCGAAGCATTCTGCCATTCTATTTAGTCCATTTATTTTTTTAATTTCTTTCATCCTTGTGCACCGATTTCCGTTGGACTTAAAGGTGTCAAGGTACAAGTTGCATCAGATTTTTTGTTGGATGCGCAAGAAATGTTGTAGGCGACCAAGGAAAGCATTGGATCGGCTCAAGATCGAGCTCAATTTTAAATAATTTGAAATTGGAGATTGAGTGTATCTTAGAATTCCAAAAGGTTCTAAGGTGCTTTGAATGGGGACATACCCTAAGCTCTCTCCTTGATACATTGACCCTTATAAGATTGAAAAGAAACTCAATCGGTCCGCCTATCAACCAAACCTTCCTCTAGGAACTACATTGCAACCCCTATTCCATGTAAGTTGGAATGACTGGTGGAAAGGATAATCTCGTTCCAGCATGTGAGCTACCAATTTGTTTGCCTTTGTACCTCCTAAACTAGAAAAGGTCGTAGATACACAACATCATCAGTTAAGAAACCATAGGGTTTTTAAATATTTGGTTCATTGGAAGGGTAAGTTAGATGATGCAGACACTTGGGAGAAAGAGGTGGACTTGAGATTGAGATTCCTTGGTTTTTTCACATAGAAGGAAGTTTTTATGGGGGAGGGAATGCTATGCACCATCACGGTAGTGATGGCCTCGCAAGGGGCAAAACGTAGGTCTGGGGGTATTGACATGTTTGGGTGCCACGTGTCATTAGCCTAGGATGACATGTGTCACTGATCAAATCGTGCTTGATGAGGGGCCAACTTGTAGTTGCCTATATAGGGGTGGGAGAGCCTTTTTACAATTCACTCAGTCTACTCGAGAGGAGGTGGATGGAAAGTAGGTGTAGAGCCAGGTGTAACTTCCAGGCTAGGAGATGTCTGCTAGGGAGAGCCAAGAGCAATGCCACTGCTATGGGACATTAGTTATCGTTATAGGCCTTACATGCCTAACTAGTCATGATGGTGTTGGTAACTCCAATGCATGGGGGTGAGTCAGCATTGACTCTATGGATGGGTGGTGACAATGCATTCATCACGTTTATTGGGTGTGCAGTTGGCCTTGTAGCTATCGGTGGATCTTGGGAGTTGTAACAAGTTGCTAAGCTTCAGGTTGGAGTTCGTGTAATGTCTATCACAAAGAGATCCTTGAGTGTCCGTTGATGTTCCGATAAATATACCAATGAAGCCAAAGCATTTGTTGCGACCATTGATTCTTAGTCTTCGTCTTAGTGTGAGACATAATTACTCAGCTTTTTGTTTTTCATGCATGCTTGTATTACCGCCCACATTACGGGAAATTTTTTTAATTGGTAGGGGTGTTATTGACATACTTGACAATTTTAGTAGCTACAATAGTGATTTTATTTCACAATATGGTGCCTCTGGAGCTGATCACTATTTTCATGGCCCATTCATTAGTTTTTAATAATGGGCCTGTGGAGAAGACTGTAGGAACTCACAGACGGGCTGTAGTGACTCCCGGGTTGCTTATCATTGTGCCTGGCCTGACCTAACCCTAATATTTAGGGTATAGTAGGAGTTACATTGTTCATCTGGTAGCTTACGACATTCTTCATAAGTAGCTTATGATTTTGGTTCTTCCTCTTAGAGGATTGGCTATTAATGTTAGGTGATCTTCATCTAATATTCTTTGTAGGAGACTTCCATTGATTGATTTATCTATTCATGTTTCTTGTACTTCATTTAATGCCAAATTCGTTGATTGTTAAATTGTGATTAAAACGTTTTTAGGTAGAGTTTCTGATATGCCAAAAGATTTCTTCTAAGGTGGGCTCTGGAAGATTTCCAAGATTTTTGAAAATATCCTGATTTATAGTCATATCTAATGTGAGCGTACTATGATTGCGTAGTTATGTGATTCAAGCCACATAACGTAGTTCCAAATGGAAGGGGTCTGAGGTCCCTTTGGTGAGCTCACCCACTGCAATGGGCCAAATACAACTCTAGCGCTAAATGATTAGAACTGGAAAGTTAAAAAACAAAACTGAATTTTGGCTGGGAGCAGAACAAATATTGGAAACTTTATTGATCCTAGTAGAGATTCTTTGCAGATTGTAATTATGTTATTAATTTAAGAACAAGGTTTGAAGATTGTTGACCTTAAAAGGGAATTTACCCTGTGTAAGCTCATTGGATTGAAATAATCCTGCATCAGTTCTGAATAGAAATTGTTTTTGGCTTATCTAGTCTACATATCTTGAATCACTCAATTGTACTTTCATTGTGTTGAATATTGAAATTCCCACTGGACGTTAACGTGTCCTTAGTTTGAGATCTCCTCATATTTAAAATGATTTTTGCAGGCAAATTTCTTGCCCAATTGTTGGCTGTGGCGCCAGATTGAGTGGTCTGAATGATTTGGAGTCCCATTATTTTGTTAGACACACGGCGACATGCTCTGTTTGTTGCAGGGTGTTTCCAACCAGACGACTTCTAAGTTTGCACATTGCAGAAACTCACGATTCCTTCTTCCAAGCCAAAGTGGCTCGAAATTACCCCATGGTCAGCATTATGAACCCTATAATTTTTTTTGCTTCTTGCAGCTGGATTTGTCATTTTAGTGAAAATTGTTGAACTTTTGAATGGCTCATGTGTTTTTCTTGATCTAAATTTTCTGATTGGATAGTTGGTTTCCTTGTCTGCTGATGCAACCTGTAGTATGAGTGCTTGGTCGAGGGTTGCTCGGGGAGATTTCAATCTGACATTGCAAGGCTGCAACATCTTGTAGATAAGCATAAATTCCCCAAAACTTTTTCCTTTCACAAAAAGAAGCATCCATCACAAAAACGACGACAGAAAATTCATTCTAAACTATCGCAATCACCACGTCAGCATCAAAGAAGCGCCAAGGACCATAAGTCAAAGAATGCAAAGCCTCTCCATTCCTCTGGCAGCTGTGAAGAATTTCATGAAGACAATGTCAAGTTTGATGAAACTTCGGAAACTTGTGAGGCAGGAGAGAAAGCTACGAATATGGAGATAGAAGTCAAAGCTTTGACTTCTGCAATATCCAGACTCCATACTGTGTCAGATTCTGAAAGCAGTGTACCTTCTGTGGTCACATTTGGACGTAGGCACACACGTGGTTTGACCTCTGTGCCAGCTACATCTCGGAATAAATCAAAACATGACAAGTAGTTTTGTGTCAAGCAGCCATGCAAGTGGGAAAAGAGATTTTAAAAATCTTCAAGCTGTTGTAACCCTTAAAATTGGGAATAGAGCCACTGCATGTTCAACGCTCATGTGCTTCTGGAGTGTGACAGGTCTAAGGATCTATAAAGTGGGTGATTCTAAAACTTCTTACATCATAGGTTATTATGACTTAAAGAGGCCCAAGAGACATCACTGGGTGGTTGGAAAAGGTGCACATACATATGACTACCAGCTTTGACCTCATTCTCCAGGTGATTTTGTTGAAGCTATCTTTCTGAAATGTCCCTTGGCTTCTGATCCCATCAATCACGTGCATGTTGTACCAGCTCTTTGCAGTTTGAGTAATGGCTATGGTTGGATCAAGGTTAACATCCATAGGAGGCAGTCAGAGGTTTGTGGCTTGTACATGATCCATGGGCATGCTTAAAAAGCTTATACTCATGTGCTATGCAATATGTAATTTTGTACGAAACCTGTGTTCTCTTATTACTCTCAGTGATAAAGATACACAGGCTTTGAATTTTGCCTCGGTGAGTTTTTGGAACAAGCTGGGACATGATGAAGAGCTTTGTCAAGCAGCTACGCCAAATGCCTAACAGCCTATAATTTACAAGGTCTTGTAACTCTTTGGATTGGTAATCAATCCAGGTTCAACAATGATGTGTTTGTTGCGTGATTGTTTCTTTTGAGGTCTGAAAAATTTCTAGGTGTATGGATATGAAGCTTTTCACTCTCTACATCATTGTTTTGATGACATGCAAAATTGAGGTAGACATCACTGTTTGGATGGAAAGAACGATGCATGTTACAATAGTAACCAGCATTTGATTGGTTTTCTACTCAAAATTTCTACCGTATCGATTCCATCAATCGTGTGCCTGTAATCAGTTTTTGGAAGTTAGCCTACAGAATTGGGGCTAGGGCCACATTTGACGCTAGTGGTGAAATCAATACGATACAGCGAAGTCTTTGTGCCTTAATGAAAATGATCTAGACTTCTGATTCTAAAGACAACTATATGAAGAGATTGTGTACACACAGATTGCAATATATCCATACCACAAGTTATTACGTAATGTTGATGTGTCAATATTCTAGGTTCTTTGTCTAATCTTCCTCTTCCACCCAACTTGCAAGCGTCGACAACATCCCATAAATCTTTCTTCAACAATAAATCTTTCTTCAACAATACCGTCGCCTTTGAATTGCTCAATGAGACAAATTCCAAAGACAATTGCTCCATGTGTCTAGAAAAGAAAATCAACAGGAAATGTTATGACAATAAACACAAACTCTGATACCAGTGCTGAAAAAATGGGTGCGAAAAAGCACGACAGTTCGGAGTGTCGAGAGACATTGTCAGACTATCATATTCGATTAGCGTTGTGGAAATCTAATGAAATAAGAGCACCATGTTAAAAATCATTTGTCACAACAGAAACAATTGTGTATTTTTCACACGTGTGAGGACTTCTCAAACAATGCGAATGATTTCTTAAGATGTGTGTGATTTCACATAGATCAATCTATATTGAGATACAAGCATACTAGCTCAAAAAACTAAGGCAAGAGACACTCACATGCATCAAACATCAACCATTCATCACACATAATGAAAGGACACTTTCCATGAAAAAACTAAGTATAGATTTGGCTTGCTCTTGGGTAGAGATAGAATACAACAAAGAGCTCTCCGGTAGAGAGAAAATGTCATAAAAGAACTATTTGTTGGAGCTTGCTACATCAAGATCTTGCTACAAAAAACTAAGTATGGACTCTCTCTCACTCCCACTCATAGTAGCTCGAGATCCAAGAGTGGAAATGAAGCAAATTGATTGGACTCCTAAGATCACCACCTCTTATAATGATTGGACCTCCTACATGCCACCTTTTACAATGATTGGACCATTTTGGTACACCTCACAATATGATTGGCCCAAATTGACAAATGAGATCCAGAGGTGCTATGTCACTAATCCTCTAGCATCAAGCCAAGTGTCACTAGACTACACTACCACGAGCTAATCCACTTCCAAAATGGGCCTAATCACTTATATACAATTGTACAATGAGTGGTTTTGAAAGATCCCAAACCTCAAAGAAATAGCTTTAACAGTTTCACAACAATCGATTAATTCATGAGTCAGTAGGTGTCTTAGGCAACCGTAGTTACATGATTCAAAGGTGCCAAGGATAGCCGTGATTCTACACTTTGACTCAGTCGATAAGACATACAAGGAGAATAATGAGCATTCGATTCACAAACAAAAAGTAGAAAAAGCAGTAATCATTCACACATCATACACCCATTTGAAGAACAGAATGGAGTTTGACTGGAATTAAAATTCCAACACTTATAAACACAAAGCTACTTTGGAGACATGTTCATCTACAATTATTCCAAAAATTTGTTTTTAATGAAGATGTAACTTGTTTTGACAGGTTTTAACAAGACTAGTTTACAGTCATTTTTTGCACTTACTATTGAAGCTCTATTTCGAACTTCAACCACTATTGCAGCTATAGTGCTTTGTAGTAACATCCTCCATGATAGGTTTAGCACTTGAGCATTCAACAAAAGCATTTCATTATGGTGATCTACCAAGGGGTTACTGATCCATCAAGGAACTAATAAACCGTTGGTGGATCACTTGGGGTATAGTAGCCTTGATAAACCTCGCCATTATGAACTTAATAAGATGGCATGGCATTTACCTTAAAATTCCTTATATAAGTAAGAAAGGAATAACTTAAGCAATGATTTAAAAACCATGTGAAAGTAGGATAAGTCCATATGGTGTTGGCTGGTTCTGACAAATCCCTAGGATACTGGGCCGAAGCTTATTTCAAAAACACCTCTCACCTTAGACCGAGGAGGTCTCTGAGGAAGAAGAGAAGGACGAGAATGAGAGCCGATGAATGCTAGCTAGAATGACAGTTAGAAATCATGTGAGCCTCATAGTGAATCCCAAGTGATGGAATGACCATGTAGGAGCTAGTACTTGTAGGCATTTGTAATAAATGCAAGTAGACCCCTCTTCAAAAAAGTAGAGTGAGCCACCTTTTGATGGTGACCTCTAGTGGAGACGCTAATTCTACTTGTAATTTAGGAAATTGTGGAATTGCCACTTGGTCTCCACATAGGCAACCCTCTTGCTTATTTAAAAGCTCCCTTCTTCTATGAGGGAGCTTTACATGTATTGTCTTTACTCTTGCTATGAAATAGAAGATCCTCCACAAGTTTTGGCAATCTTGAGCTCCTTGATCATTCTAGTTTTCTTGAGTGATGCTTTTATGATCATGCCCTTCCATCCCTTTGTGTGTGGCTGTGGAATTAACTTAGTTTCTTGTTTTCTTCAATTATGCATTGTGGATTAGAGTGGATTAGCTTTCTTGTTTGTGGATTAGTGTAGAATCAAGCATTCAAGTAAACTAAATAGGCTAAAATAGTGGTTTAGATCTTGCATATCCATTTACATTTCAGTTCTTGATGTTCTTGGGAAGTCCATGAATCATGAGTGTTGTTTCTTGATTCTTGCACTTGTTATGCTTGATAATTAGCTTCCTGTTTCTTGTTCTTGAGTTCTGTTTTGATGCTTGTAGAGTAATTTTAGTTCACAAGGATCTGTTTCGTTTGATTTCTATAGCATTTAGAAGTAGAAAATTGTGGGTGTTCATCCGAGTTGCATTCTGATCCATTGATGAGCATCATGACTCACATGTCTTCAAGCAATGTGAGTACGTTTTCAAGAGTGAACGTTATCTAAGCATCCTCTGACAGGTAGGATAAAATACTGTACTACAACACCTGATCTTGCTGCCTGGCTTAACGTTAAACCAAGACTTTGATTGCCAAGAAAGACATGTAGAGTTTGGTAACAAATAGTAAGAAAACCAAAAAACAAGAAACGGTGCCCAACTATAATAGATATGAAGAATCAACATGCTGATAGGGAATCAGTGAACATTTGGCACCATTGCCACTTGGAACACATAAACAAAACGCTTGAAAATACATCCTTTGTATGCGACAATCACAAACACTCAGATCCCTGCAACCACTTTCCAAATCTGTCCATGGATCTGAAGAGTTTCAAATGTTTCTAGTTTTGATCTGCACGTCCGCTCCATCCATCCACACCACTATGCTCCTTTCTTTTCATCCCTCTCACGCACTGCCATACCTTTCTTTTCATGCCCACACCCTTTCTTGAAGTTTCACGCTCTGGCTTCTACTGAGTCTGTCACTTCAGCTTCGATCGAGTTTGTCACTTCGACTGAGTCATTGCCTTTGTTTTTTACTGAGTCACTGTCTTCATCCCTGACTTCACCCTCGACCGAGTCCCTGACTTAGTCCTCGTCCGAGTCCTGAACTTGAATCTCGACAGAGTCCCTGACTTTGTTCTCGACCGAGCCCTAAACTTCATCGCTGGACCGACTCCTTAGATTGATCACTGCCGGAGTTGAGCACCAACAGATTTAACCTCGACCGAGTCCTGGTATTGTATCTCGACCGACACATTCATCTCAACTGGACCGGATCTTGGTATTTCATTTCCGCCGAGTCCTTGACTTGAATCTGGACCAAGTCCTTTCTTAGCATCTCGACCGAGTCTTGACATTACATCTTGCCGCTCCATCTCGATCGGGGGACCAAGTGCTGGCATATCATCTCGACTGACTCTTGACTCTCGACCGAGACTTCCACTTCAGTCTCGACCGAGTCGAGTCCTGAATCTTGATCGAGCCTTTTGCATACAATCTCGACCGAGTCTTTTGACTTGATTCTCGACTGAGCCGATTTCTGAATCTCGACATAATTTGAATACTGTGTCATTTGTTTGAATACTACACTCACAACTCGGAGATCTGTGACTGAACACAGAAACAATACAGTCCTTAAAAAAGATGGATCGACATTACGATCCCAATTTGATAGAAGACTATTTACCCGAGATGGTGTCACCTACTACTGAGCAAGTCAGACATAATCGGTTCTCTCGAATGAAATCACAAGTACATGAACGTTCCACAAATCCATTCGAGAGATGGGAACCCACTAGAGCAGAGTCCTCACATAACCAAGCACATTTTCATGCTGCTGAGTCATCACACGCAAGAGCAAATATTAATGGGGCATTTGCAAACCAAGGACCTTGTAATGAAAAATGAACACGAAAGCTAGATCTACCTAAATACAACGGTAATCCGGACCCTCAAAGATTTTTACAAGCCTTTGAGAATGCATGCAATTTTTATGGTGAAACATCTAACGATGCAATGGTCCAACTTTTCTCAATGACCTTGATCGAAAAGGCACGTGAATGGTTTTTCAACCTATATCGTGAAGATAAGCTTGATTGGTCTTATCGAAAGAGTCCTTCATCAAACATTTCAACCATTTCGTTTGATTGAAAACCCCTTTGTCAAATTGAGTAATGTCAAGATGGCAAAAGACAAAAAAGTACGAGACTACATTGAACGCTTCAAACGTCTCAAGAGTCAAGTACAAGGGCAGCCTATTGAATGTGAGAAATTGGCAAAAATTCTAGCTTGGTATTCCTATGTTAGAAGTTTGTGAGTTAATCTCACATGTGTGGAGGATGTTCCCACGTGTGGAGGATTGTAAAATAAATTAAAAATGTTTGTTATAGGAGTCTCATAAAGTTTCATACTCAAGCTTCTAGGTGTCATTAACAGATTGAGCCATTTTTGGCTTTAGAGGTCAATTAGTGAAGTACACTTGTTTTGTCATTATTAGGCCAAAAGCACAAGTGGAAAACTCAAGCTAAATAGGTTCTTGACAAGTGTCTTTAGTTAGTTTGATGTGTGACAAGTCAAAGTTCAAGAGGTCCAATAGAATTAAGAGGTGGAAGTACCATTGGTCCAATATGATTTGAGATATGCTTGAGAATGGTCCAATAGAATGGAGAGATGGATGGATCAATGGTCCAATAGGACTAGGAGGTTGTAAATTGAGGTCCAATCATGTTTGAGCATTGTGTTAGCTCGTGGATCTATAGTATCATTGTACTTACATTTTGATGTTCCCACATGACATTCCAAAAGGATTTTCTCTCAACTCTTGTACCTTTTGTAGGTTGTAAAAATTCTATTCTAACAGCAAGTGATCAAGAATGTAGAATAGATGGAGTGAAAACTATTCCCTTAAGTCTTGGATCTTCTAAAAAATTAAATCTTGATAATGTATCTAGGAATTTGTTAAGTGTAGGATAATTGATAGATGATGACTTAGATGCCCATTTTAAGCAAGGTGTTTGCTCAATAATGATGAATGATACTTGCACTGTAAAGGGATTCAAGAAGGAAGGCTTTTTAAGATAGATGCTAATGTTTTTCTTGGAAGTGTGAACATGGTGAAGGAGGAGCTCAATCAAGTGGAGCTTTGGCATAAGAGGTTGGGCCATCCCAACTTCAAATCAATGGAGATGCTATGCACCAAGGATCTTGCTATCGGCCTTCCAAAGACACTCTCAAAGTGTGGAAAAAGATGTGAAGCTTGTAGCCTCTCAAAGGCACACAAGCTACCTTTTGATATCTCTTCCACTAGATCTACAAAAGCATTAGATCTCATTCATAGTGATGTGCACTCTTTTTCTCAAGAATCTAATGGAGGTGCATCTATGTATGTATCTTTTATTGATGATTACTCTAGATACACTTGGATTGAACTTTTGGATTCCAAAAGTAAAGTGTTTGAAGCTTTTGTTAAGTTCAAAACTCTAGTTGAAAATCAACTTGATGCTAGAATTAAAGTATCGAGGAGTGATAATGGTGGAGATTATATCTCCACCAAGATGATAAAGTTTTGTTAATCCAATGGCATTAAAAGAGAGCTTACATGTACTTATAGTCCTTAACAAAATGGTATAGCCAAGATAATGAATAGAACACTTTGTGAGTGTGCAAAGGCTTTAAGGTTAGATGCATCTCTACCTAAGTCTTTTTGGGGAGAGGCTATTATTTGTGCAACTTATTTGTGTAATAGATTGCCATGTAAGCCCATTGGAGACATAACATCTTATGAGGCTCTATATTGTAAGAAGCCGAATCTTAAAGATCTACGAATTTTCGGATCTACTTGCTATGTTTTTCAAGCATTAGATACAAGAAAAATGATGATCCTACCTCTATAAAAGGGATCTTTGTTGGTTATGCTGAAAATAGCAAAGAATATAGAGTCTATAATCCAATCACTAAAAAGTTTTTAGTGAGTAGAGATGTTACTTTTGATGAAGGTAACTACTACAAGTTGAATGAAAAAGTTTCTAATCCATCTTATGTCAAGGATCTTGCAAGATTTGAGGAGGAGCCTACATGTGATCAAGATCTTGAGGATCCATCTCAAGACCAGAGGACTCCAAGGAGGTCTACAAGAAGGAAGGCCGAGCCTTCAAGGCTCACCTATGCTGAAAAAGGTGAACAAAGGGAAGATATTCATTGACTTACCTCTTACACTTTTCTAACTTCTATGTTTGATGAGACAAGTTGCTTTGAAGAGGTTATGGAGTCACAAGAATGGAGGGATGCCATGCAAAAGGAGTATGATGCTCTTATGGAGAATCATACATGGAAGCTTGTGGATCTTTCTCATGGAAGAAAACCACTTGAGTGCAAATGGATCTATAGATTGAAGTACAATCAAGATGGGAGCATCAACAAACACAAGGCAAGGCTTGCAAACCAAGGGAGGAGATTTTGATGAAACTTTTGCTCTTGTTGCTAAGCTAGTTTCCATAAGGTTGATCATTTTTCTTGCAACTACTTTCAATTGGCCTCTATTTCAACTTGAGTGACTAATACATTTCTCAATGGATATTTGGAAGAGGAGATCTTCATGAGGCAACCCGAGTGGTTCATCAAAGAAGATCAAGAGGAAAAAGTGTGTTTGTTGCTAAGAAGCCTTTATGGGATTAAGCAAGCACCTAGATCTTGGTACTCTAGGTTGAATACTTTCTTGAACTCTATAAAATTTGTTCTAAGTGCTTATGATCCTTCTTTGTACTTAGGATTCAATGATGGTAAAATCGTCATTCTCATTTTGTATGTAGATGACATTATCCTTAGTGGAAATGATCATGATGGTATACAAGAAGTGAAAGTAGCATTGTTTAAAGAGTTTAAGATGGTGGATCTTGGTAATCTTCATTTCATATTACAAATATAAGTTTCAAGAGGCAAAGATTTGAGTTTTATTTGTCAATCCAAATATGCTTCTTCTATTTTAGAAAAGTTTGAAATGAAAGATTGTAAAGGAGTAGAAACTCCTATAGAGCAAAATGTAAAAGTTTTTAATAGTGATGATGAAGCATCCTTTGAGGACATCACACTATATAGAAGACTTGTAGGCTTGCCTTAAGGTCATATTCGGATGCTGATTTTGCAGGTGATAAGGTGGATAGGAGGTCCACAAGTGCTTTTGTTACCTTCCTTTGCAACGGCATAGTGTCTTGGCTTTCCAAAAAACAAGATACTTTTCTCTATCAACTGAATCGGAATACAAGGCACTAACATCCACAACAAAGGAGATCTTATGGTTGAAGAGACTTTTGGTGGAGTTGCAAGTCATGGAGGCCAAGGAGCAGCCAATAATATATTGTGACAACCAATCAACCCAAACATTAGCAACCAATCCCACATTCCATTGAAGGAACAAGCACATAGAGATTACTCACAAAATAGGTCCAAGCAAAGGAGATCAAGCTACATCATGTGTCTTCTTCAGATTGCCTTGCTGATCTACTCACTAAAGCCTTGACAAAGGCTTAATTTATCAAGTTAATATCATCTTTAGGAGTTGTAGATAGATGTACTATAGTTGTATCATGTAAAAATTGAGGAGGAGTGTTAGAATTTAGCAATTTTCACATGGTTTTTGATGTATTTTTGACATCTATGTGGATCCACACATGTGAGGACCTTTCCACACATGTGAAATGACACTTGTAATATTCAGATCCATTTTTATTAGCTTTCATTTGAGTCTAATATGACATCTCCTAAATTATAGAAGTTAGGTCCTAGATTGTAGGAATCTAGAAGGTCAACACAAACCACCAATGGATGATGTGGCAAACTTGATAGATCTTATCCAAAGTGGATATGGATAAGTACAATGAGCTGTCCCACACGTGTTGGATGCAACTTAGAGAGAGATTATGATGATTATGTACTTGATCCATGATGGATCCATTATTGAGCTAATGATGAGAAACATTGGTTTGTGAAGCAATCTTGGTGTTTACACTCTCTTAAGCACTTTCTTTGTGGATGAATGCTTAGTAAATGTTAAGTAAACTATTTCTCTGTTATCAGGCCGTACAGTAGCTATACTTCACACGTGTTAAGCCGTGGGTCATCATTATTTGATTGTTTTTGCTTGGAATCACAAAGGCTGTCAAGTAGAAGCTAGATCTGGAAGCTAGTCACAAGGAGCTCATTCGAAGGATGGATGTCAGAGTGATCCATCTGAATCACGAGTTTCTTCAACAACTAGTGGCAAGGTGGAAGTATTAGTCATATCATCTTGCATGTCTCTGAACTCCAAAGAAGACCACAATAGCCTACCAATCTATTTTGTGAAAGATCTTAAGGGAAATTGTTACCGGTGTATGCCTATCAACTCAGAGGCAATGGCATATTGCACTTAATAAGGTGCTATGGATGCAAAGAAAACCATCGTTTTGTAGAATGTCCACATCGAACGGATCCATTAACATTCGATCTCTCGTGTTCACAATGCGGAGTTAACCATCCATGCCAAGGTTGTCCGATGCGCAATCCACAAATATCTAGGAGGCATTTGGCTTATGTGGACCGACATGCACTGGTGGTGACCATTCCACCTATCGATGAAATGCACTATAAATGAAAAATCCTAGTGCCACCGGGTTATGAAATGAGTTAGGAAGAAGACAATTTGACAAAAGTCTCAAGGTTCACAGATACACCCACGGACAAAAGGACAATGACATCACAGAAAACAGAGCTGGTAGAGTCTATCAAGCCAATGATAGCTGAGGAAGTCAAAATATTGGCAACCGAGGAAGTCAGGTAGGTTCTATTAGGACTCTTGGCGCAATCAATGCACAAATTTCTTAGTGATGGATTACAAAGGGAACCTGTGTCCACATAGCGACTTGAAGACAGTTCAGTACAAGATCCAAGAAAAATCACAATCACGCAGCCTTCAATTGGGAAGTGTAATGACAAGGGGAAGACTAAGGTTGATGATTGTCCTTCAACAAGCAAGATTCAGCCAAAGTTTGATTCTTCCATAATGCAACAAACCACCAGAAATCTGGGTATAACAGTACTTAAAAGGCCAAATCCAAGCCCAAATAGGCCTTCAGTCTTCAAGTGCGGGCTTATCATGAGCATTTGGATAGACTAAGCAGTCAATCAACCATGTCATATCCGCAGTACTGATTGAGTGAATGCACGACAATACCACTGGGAGAAGTAGCGCCGATCTATGAGGATCACTATCAACAAGCATTTTTGTTATGACCATATTCAGCAAAGGATATATCTACCTCAGAGATTCAAGCACCATATACGTGGAAGGAACAATAAAGATCACATTCAACAACGATCTATCTATTTGTGTTCCCAATGCCCTTCACGTTCCTCAGCTATCAAAGAACCTGTTATTCTCTAAGATAATTGATGAGGGCTATACTGTGTGTACAATATTCGAGGAAGATACTACTCTGACTACATACACTAGAGTTGAAAATCTTTACATACTCTCTAATTCAGTTGCATTAGCTAGTATCTCTAATGAAAATATAAACGACAGTGCTGTTCTGTGGCATAGTCGATTTGGAAACGTGAATACAAAATCACTTTCTTACATGCATTGTAATAATTTAGTTGATGGATTGAATTTCCCTTCTTCATTTGATAGGAAATATTTCTTTTGTGAATCATGCATCTATGGGAAGCATTCTAGAAGCAAGTTTCCAAAATCACATTCCATCAAAACAAAGCATGTATTGGATCTTGTACATAGCAATCTCTGTGGTCCAATGCCAACTCCATCCTTAGGAGATGCAATCTATTTCATCACTTTCATAGATGATTATTCTAGATGGTCTATAGTCATGTTCATTAAGCACAAATCTGTAGCCTTTGAATGCTTCAAGAGATTCAAGGCCATGGCTGAGACACAAACGTCTACAAAAGTGAAGGCACTCCAAACTGATGGCAGCAACGAATACATCTCTAACGAGATGTCCGACTACCTGGCTGAACATGGTATTAGAAGACAATTCACCACTTCCTATTTACCTCAACAGAACGAGATTGCAGAAAGAAAGAATCGAACTCTTCTCAACTCAACCAGATCCATGCTACAACAAGCACACCTACCTGCGAAATTCTGGGCAGAAGCTACTGTCACAGCCTGTTACGTGCAGAACAGATCCAGCACCAAAGCCGTCAACAACAAAACTCCTTATAAAGTTTGGCATGGACACAAGCCTAGTGTCAGCCATTTAAAAATCTTTGGTTGTATATGTTCTGTTCACATTCCTAAATAGCTTAGGAAGAAGCCCTAAGAAGCTGGACCATAGGACAAATAAATGTATTTTAATTGGCTATCCTAATGAACATAAAGCTTATAAAGTTTATGATCCATCCACCAATGTAGTATTTGTCTCTAGGGATGTAATATCTCAAGAACATACATACTATGATTTCAAACAACCATCGATAAACGATGCTATGTCATTTCATCCTATTTTACGTAGCATGGATTCTTCCAACGTTGATGTTCCTTCTACAGAACCTGCAGCTACAGCTACAGAAGCCGAGCAGCTAACAGTACCTGTCATCAAACCAGACCAAGCTAGCTAGAGCAGATCTGGAGAAATTCAAGAAGAAGCATCATTGCATCCTGGTCAACCAAACGTTTGCAGATCCTCACGGACTCGGACAATTCCTGAGAGGTTGTGAAGAATGGTAAGAAATATCTTCCTATCTTGACTTTGGGGGCTATGCTCACTTTATTTCCTTGGTATATTTTATTGTACATAGAGGTATGTGAATTGAGCACAACCTTCTTAGAATAGGTCGAGTTTAAACTAGATAGATTCATTTATGATGTCATGCAAAAGTTTAGATAACATGCATAGTCATTCAGAGTGCATGAATGCAACATGCAATCAGTGCATGCAACATGCAAAGTAGTTTACATGATCTACACATGTCTAGGTAATTTTGAGAGTTGACATGCAGTACATGCAATATCCATGCATTTAGTTTTACATGTGGATCCTTGATAGTTGAGTTAACTAAGTAAAGTGGAATTTCCATGCAACTCCACTGTAGGAATTTGAGCCGCTTTGATGTAGGGAAACTTTGGCTTGTTTTGCGACATTGTGAATATTGAGAGTTTGGCGATTTTTTGATGCAGTTTTTGGTTAGATCCAGTTGGAGTCTAGTTGCACTATAGGTGGATAGATTCTTGGAGAGCTATCAGTAGGTAATGGATACTTGGTGATCAGATGGTCCAGGGTACAGGGTTCTGGAGCTATCCTACCTGATATGCTATGGATTGTGGGTGAGTTATTCATCACGATACTGGATCTAGTTTGCATTCGCTTTGGCTTGGACGCTATGATGGATACAGTGTTGGTGAGATAGGCTCCTTGGTGAGAGGCCTATGTACTGGTCAAATCAGAGTTGAAACGTCAAGCATGAAAAGTTGAACCTACATGGGATGTAGGATAGGCAGATCATCATCAATATCTCTGGGAGGTTGGCGAGCTACTCAAGTATAGCCTATGGTGAGGTTTGTGTACATTCATTCATTGAGTCCTTGGTAGACTCTTGTGCTTAGAGCATGGGGAATAGATGGGGATCAGCTTTCAGGACTTATTGAACATGATGTCAGGGCAAATTGGCTTAGAGCATAGCTTTGTTTGGGAGATACATCAGAGATGAGGCTTGGAGCACTCATTGGGTCGAGATGGTTGATCTTGGATGATGTATGAGGACATCTATGTGATATGCTTGGACGTGAGGGCATCTTGTTACAGGTGCGGCCATGGTTGGAGACCTGATTTGGTGACCAGTGGTGTAGCAGCGGATCTACAGGTGGCACAGGTGTTGGTACGACAGGATACCACTTATGGACAGGCCTTGGTCATGTATTTGATGCTTTATCATTCGTGTTAGTTTGCATGAGTGTGTGTGGGCTTGCATGTTGCCTTGTCACGAGAGCCTAGATCTGAGACGGAGTTTTATGTGGTTGTGCATTTGCTACAATGAAACAAAGTAGTCATTTTATGCTCATTGACTTGTCATTCTCTACTAGCTGTCTATCTAGTGAGGGTGCAATCTTATGGTGGCAGTAAGATTTCCCCAGGTTGAGCCTCAGTCGCTCATTTATGTCAGCTTTACAGGTTTGTGCTTGTAAGTGTCTGATAGGATGTCAGCCTAGCTAGATGGAGGATGTAAGTCTCATGGTGGCAGTGAGATTTCCTCAGTTTGAGCCATGTCGCTCATGTGGTCCACTTGTGTTCAAGTTGGATTGGGGACGAGTCAGTTGGTCGAGAGTGTGGTAGACTCTCTGTATGAGCATTTTAGTTGCATGATACTTTGTGAGGCAAAATTGGTGCATAACATCTTTTGGACACTCCAGACATTGCTACAAATTATTGTTTTTCACTCTTATCACATTTGAGCTTAAGGGAGAGAGTTAGAAATCAGTTTTGATCTGATTCATTATTATATGCTTCAAATGTGATACTGTAATAAATGTACAGTTAGTCAGTTTACTGTTTTCAGTTGTGATCGAGATGTGACCCACTATTGTCATATCAGCGGGCACTGATCCCGTAGCCGGATACTTGGGTTAGCCGAGTAGCCACAAGTAGGAAGAAATTAGCCTATACAATGATTTTGAGTTCATTATGCTATACTCAGGGGCATGTCCTGGGTTTGTCAGTATATGTGGCCATATTGGGCCTAACTCTAGTTTGGCAGGTGGTAGGCCAGTTTAGTGACACCTGTTGAGCCCATGCAGTTTGGGGCTTTGCTATATGTACAATGTTTCTTCATAATAGACTTAACTTTTGTTGTGCCATCTTTGAGAGCTTGTGAGGAGTGGCTATGGTGATTGTGTGATGTGATCTGCATATTGCACTAGATCCTAACATAATTTCAACTGTTACATCCTTTTATAATAGGTCCAAACCCTATTGGCCACTTGGCTTTCCTTCCAAAATGTAAACCCTACTATTTTTGGGTCTAGATTCAATGTACCAAACATTTAAATTTGAATCTACTCAAACTCGACTTCTACATTTCCCACACTTTCAAAAAGTATTTATTCAAATGAAATTTAGACTAATTAAGTTTGAAAAATCAAACCCTAAGTCTAATTTAAAGTTGGCCTCAATTTGCCAAATATAGAAATGTAGCATATAAGATTAAACTAGTTGAATTTCTCACAATCTAGAAGCTCTTGGAAAGGCAGGATAATGGATATTAAAGTATCGATTGCCGATCAATCTATCACGAAAGTAGTTCAACAAGCTTATCTTCACAAAGAGCTCAACATTCAAGATTTGAATCCAAATGATAGAAGAAAATGCAATTGTAAGTATACGATTAGTATGTACATATTTAGATTTAATTTTTTTAGTATTAGCATTTTCTTTTTATTAAATTTTCCTCGCAATATTTTTGTTGGTTTTGCAGATTTGTATCCATAAAAAAAAAAAATTCGTTGGCAATCAATTCAATCTATTGTAGCAATAATTAATGTCATACATTCTGATATTGGTATTTTACAATATAAAGGTCATTCTCCAAAATCCCTTTTAGAGTCAGGAGTTTTTTTTTATTATCACACCTATATTCTTGATAAAAATGGTGGTAGATTGGAGCCATATCCTCTACCAAATTTTTCGAGTGAGAATGGATTTCTCTAGAAATTCAGCAATTTCAGAAAGTTTTCGATCTAGAATTTATATGGATATTCAGAGTATATTAAAATGTAGCACTAATTCAAAGAATAATAGACTAAGTTGGTATCTACCTTTTAGTATTTTTGTTGATTTTTTTTTTTCTAATTTAATGCAATGTTCGACGAACAAACACAATGTTTATTTGGAAGGACTTGAGTAATGAAATGCTTGCCGAGTTGTTGGATGATCGTTGGGATAAGAAACAAAATGAGCAAGTTGAGTGCAGAGTATGTAAGTCATCAATGACATTTAGATAGCACATAGAATAATAAATGCTCACTTTGTTGTTGTATTATAGAAGATGGATAAAATGCAAAAATGAGTGGAAGCCAATAGATCAATATTTTGCATGAAATCATCAAGAGCAACTTCAAATAACATTGAAAAGAAATGACAACATTCTTGCTATGATTGAGATTGAGGAAGATTGGAGTCTCAATCACATTCAATCAAAACTAGAAATGTTGCAATTCGATCTTCCTCAGTACTATCAATTTCCATTGAATGGTGTTAAGGTACGTCATGTCCAGGTAAGAGCCTTGCTCTTACCTGTCGTAAAACGATGGTCGTGAGCGCAGCGGAGGCTCAGTTGCTCAGAGCGTAGGCATGTAGGAATGGAAACACAACAATTAGCAGCAAAAATATTCAAGTAGAAAAACTCATACAGTTTGCACAAATGAATGACGCAGTAGTGAGACAAAAATTGCACTCTAATAAATATCAATAGTGAGTACAATGGCTTGAAGTAATAACTTCAGCTTGTTCTACAGATAACTCTAATTGAAAGAGAAATTCTAAAAATTAACACTTACATAGCTTGATTCAGCTAATATAGAGATTTACAAGAGAGAAAATATCTTACAAGCCTTTAAGGCCATTTATGCCAGTCTTTGCATATGTACAAAAGTTGGTAACCGCCAACCGCCTTTAGGATATTTGTTTGTGCAGCTATTTTAGGGTTACTCATAAGTTGGCAAAGTCGGTCAGAAAAATGCGAAAAACTCAAAAAGCCGAAATGGCGTAGGTGCCTAAAAATGATTTCTAAGGTATTTTGGCCACTTGGCCAGTGTGTCGCATTTTTCGCTAAGGAGCGAAAAAGACAAAAAAGACGAAGGTGCCTTAAAAATGATTTCCAAGATATTCTGGCCACATGGCTAGTGTGTCGCATTTTTCGCTAATGAGCGAAAAAGGCGAAAAAGATGAAGGTGCCTTAAAATAAGAATCTCAAAGGGGAAAAATGTGAAGGCCCAAAAATATGTTGTCGGCCTTTGGTTTTTAGGATGCTCATTACTTGAACGATTTGTTTTAAGACTGAGCATAAGAAATCTAACACTCCCCCTTAATGTGGATCCTAAAAAACTTTGATCTTGAGATTTAACATATTGTTAAATCTGAGATGTTGCTCCTTTGATAGAACCTTTGTGAAGTAATTTGTTGCCATGTGATTTGTTCTGCAGAAAATCAATACTACTTCCTTATTGTGCACTTTCTCTCTAAGGTAGTGATACCTGATTTCTATATGTTTGCTTCGAGAGTGAAATCTCGGATTGAGAGATAGCGCTATTGTGCTTTAATTGTCACAATAGATTGTTGTAGGAAGTGGTTGTGCAAGATTGAGGTCTGCAAGCAGTTGCCTAAGCCAGATTGCCTCTTTGGTTGCATTTATGACAACTATGTATTCGGATTATGTTGACGATAATGCAACTGAGGTCTGCTTCTGGCTATTCCACGAGATTGGGCCTTGGTTGTATAAAAATACAGATCCAGAAGTTGATTTTCTGGTGTTGACATTCCTGCCCAATCCGCATCTGTGTAGGCTTCAAGGATATTGGCAGTTTGGCTACCTCCATAGCAGATGCTGAGAGTTGTCGTTGCTTGAATGTACTTCATGACCTTTTTTAGCGCTTTCCAATGAGCTATGCCTGGATTTGACAGGAATTGGCTGAGTGTACTGATCAAATATGTAAGGTCTGGTCGCGTGCAGATCATTGCGTACATCAGTGAGCCGATGATGGATTGAAACGGGTAGCGCTTCATCTCCTTCTTTTTTGCCTCAGTTTGAGGAGACTGTTCCTTTGATAGTTTTAGTCCAGGGTCTAGTGAAAAGTGACTGGGTTTGCAGTTGGCCATTCCATACTTTTTTAGCACGTTGTTGGGATATCGTTGCTGACTGATAAATATCAGTATGCTAGGTCAATCTCGTTGAATCTGGATTCCAAGACAATACTGGGCTGGACCCATGTCAGTCATCTTGTATTTCTGGGCCAGCATGCACTTTGTATCCTTCATTAGATTCAGATTATGACTGAATAAGAGTGTACCATCTACGTAGAGAGTGATGATGATGAAGTATTCTGATACAGATTTGAAGTAAACATTCGAGTCTGCTAAGTTTAAAATAAAACCATTCTCTATTAGAAATGCATTGATCTTCTAGGACCAGACTCTGGGCGACTATTTCAGCCCATAGAGTGCCTTGTGAATTCTGCATACAAGGTGTTGTTGTTTTCTGTTGAGTTCCTATCCCTCTGGCTGTGTCATATAGATTTCTTCTTCGATGGTTCCATTGAGAAAAGTGATTTGGACATCCATCTGATGAACTTCAAGATCTCCTGCAACTGCAAAGGAGAGAAGTAGGCGGATCGAAGAATGTTTGACGACTGGGCTGAAGGTTTCTGAATAATTTAGATTTGGAATGTGGGAAAAGCTTGTGGCGACTAGCCTAGCCTTGTAACGATTTAGCCTTTCTTTAGCATCGTACTTTGTCTTGAATATCCATTTGCATGGAATTTGGTTTCGGTCCTTTGGCAGCTCAGTGAGTGTCCTTGTTTGATTCTCCAACAGAGAATTAAATTCAATGTCCATCGCTAATTTCCACTGGTTAGCATCAAGAGTAGACATCGCCTCAGAAACTATGGTCGATTCCTGCACAAAGTAGTAGGCCGGATCATCCATAAATCTGGATGGAGGTTGTCTGGACCTGTTCGACCTCCTGGGTTGAACTTCGGTCCTCTAATGTGGGTTGACTCGTTGAGATTCTGACTCATCTTCTGAGTTAGCATCGAGATTCTGCAGTAATCTCTAGATCAGAATTGATTGGTTGCTCAATCCATGAGTCGGAATTACCAGCAGCTTTTCCTTTGTGGTCGAGGAACTGGTCTTCCACGAAAATGACATTTCTACTAGTGAATGCCTTCTTGGTATCCAAATTGTAGAGCTTGTATGCCTTGTGATTTTGGGATGTAAAGATAGCCACTTCTTTTTTCATAGGCTAAAACCTTCCGGGATTTGTCAAGGATTGTGCAACCTTCTGTATCGAATTCGACCCTCCGACCTGAATCGGTGACTCTGCTAATTGAGAGCAGATTCTTGGTTAGATTTGGGATGTGGAGAACGTTGGACAGCAACTTGACTTCACCTCTTTTGAATTCAACCCTGACTGTTCCTTCACCTTTGATTGAATGCGATGAGTTGTCTCCAAGTTGCACAACTCAAGAGTGGGTGAACGACTTGTAGTCTTTGAACCAGTCGCGATGGTGAGTCATGTGTTGTGTTGCTCCAGAGTCTAGATACCAGGAATCGATATCTTGTTGTTCTCCGACTTTGGTCATGAAACCTACTTCATCTTCTTCTTCTTCTTCTTGTTGCTGATTTGAGTGACTGGCTGTAGTACTATGTGCTTGTTGTTGGAACTTCTTCTTCTTTTTGTTGTTGTACTTCAAAGTTTAGCAGTCCTTGATTTCGTGACCAGTCCTCTTACAGTATCTGCAGAATAGTTTCTGCACAGGTTCGAATGATGAAGAGCTTGAATTCGATCCTGAACCGGAATTTGGTCCAGACTGCATGTTGCTCTTTTTGTCAGTAGAGCCTGACTTTGTAGATTTTTTGGATATAAACTTTTGATTTTTTGAATAGAGGGCTTGAGGATCCGATCCTGAGCCTAAGGAGGATGTTGATCTTTTGGTCTCCTCTTGTAGGAGCAGCGAGATTACTCTTGATAGAGTGAGGTGCTCCTGGGTAGAAATTGCAATTACCCAATTTTCGTAGGCTTCAGGTAGACTCGATAATAGAGTCATGAGTGCATCAGAATCTTCTATGACTGAGCCTGTTGCAGTCATCTGCTCCATAAAATTTTTGAAAGTGTTGAGGTGGCTCGAAACACTATCTGCTTTAAACATTTTGAGGTTGAAGAATTTCTTCCTCAAATGGAGCTTGGATATAACGTCTCTAATGTCGTAGAGAGTTGCTAGGATGTTCCATGCATTCTTAGCGGTCTAAGCAGCACGTATGTGGCTATCTGAGTATCCTTGATATTGAGGGTGATCATAGCAAATGCTTTGCCATCTCTCAATCTCCACTTGGTGATGATGGCTGCATCACCTTCTGGTTTGAGCTCTATGCCATCAACAATGTCCCACAGTTCTTTGGCTAGAAGTATAACCTTCATCTTGAATTTCTAGAGATGGTAGTTATCTCCACCGAGTTTGTCAATGAGAGATGAACTGGATGACGGATCCATTCTGGTTGGACTAGATCGTTGGTAGAAACAACGACTGTCGGAATACTGTTGGCTGCACGTTTGCTAGAAAGACGTCTTGATAGAAACAAGACTAATAATCCGCAGTAAAAATGCAGATTACTGAAATGCCCGCTCTGATACCATGTCGTAAAACGGTGGTCGTGAGTGCAGCGAAGGCTTGGTTGCTCAGAGCGTAGGCATGTAGGAACGGAAACGCAATAATTAGCAGCAGAAATATTCAAGTAGAAGAATTCATACAGTTTGTGCAAATTAATGACACAGTAGTGAGACAAAAATTGCACTTTGATAAATATCAACAATGAGTACAATGGCTTGAAGTAATAACTTCAGCTTGCTAAGCGTGATAACGCTAGCTACAGATAACCCTGATTGAAAGAGAAATTCCAAAAATTAACACTTACATAGCTTGATTCAGCTAATATAAAGATTTACAAGAGAGAAAATATCTTACAAGCCTTTAAAACTATTTATGCCAGTCTTTGCATATGTACAAAAGTTGGTAATCGCCAACTGCCTTTGGGATATTTGTTTGTTCAACTATTTTAGGGTTACTCATAAGTTGGCGAAGTCGGTCAGAAAAATGCGAAAAACTAAAAAAGCCGAAATGGCGTAGGTGCCTAAAAATGATTTCTAAGGTATTTTGGCTACTTGGCCAGTGAGTCGCATTTTTCGTTAAGGAGTGAAAAAGACGAAAAAGACGAAGGTGCCTTAAAAATGATTTCCAAGGTATTCTGGCCACTTGGCCAGTGTGTCGCATTTTTCGCTAAGGAGCGAAAAAGGCAAAAAAGACGAAGGTGCCTTATAATGAATTCTAAGGCATAGAAAATGTCAAAGGGGAAAAATATATGGTGATGCATAACTATGTGCACATCAAGCATGCAAAAAAGGATCAAGGATTAGAAAGATGAATGATTTTGTTAGCCACAGGAGTTCACCTCAGCTTTTATCACTCACCAATAGATTTTCACATATGTTCTTAAAAGTTGGAAGTTGGAATCTCAAGCAAGAAATCACTCTCCACCAAGAAATTGACAAGCTTATTTCAATTTTTGGGTTTTTCTGTATCACTTCCTACACCCCATGGACTTACATTTCTAGATTCTCCAAAATATGTATAGTATGACCAATTACTATATACACATCTTAAATCTCTAGGTCCACTTTACAGTTTTCAGATGCCAAAAACCAAAATAGGTCTTCCCCTTAGTAAATTAGATACAGGTGAATTGGAACATAAGGATAACATGTTAGAAGACAATGTAGGAGCGGGGACCATTCAATATTGGATGGAGTTTTATCAAACTCCAATTTTTATAGATGTCTCATTGTTTCCTATACATTTCCTGAGTGTTTTCCATTTTCCCTATTTTGCCACCTTGCACTCTGAGATGATAACATCAGAGAGGGGACTCCATTACTCGTGCTCCCATACATTCACAAGTAAGTGTATGCTTTTCACATTTTAAAAAGTTGATTTTTCCATATGAATTGTGATTTTACTTGCAGTCTAAAAAACATATTAAATTCTGATTGCAGTGACCATTGGATTTTATATGCTCTGTCTTTATATCTCAATGATGAGGGTGTGTGTAATCCAATTTGTATAAAGATGAACTCTATTATACACATCCACAAAAAAGCGAAGAGCCTTATCAAGAAAGTACTGGAACTCTTTCCAGTGCCAGGTGCAACAGCCTGTACAAAGCTTAAAATGTTTGATGCAAAGGTATTTTTTTTATTTGATATCGATTTGACGCGTGCTTGTTTCTTTTGTATATTTTCTTTCAATCACGTGCGTGATGATTTGATATACCATCTACTTTTTTTTACACAAAATTTTGTTTCTAACTTTTGTATATATTTGAACACTGCAGTCCTCCCAACAAACTGACTCTATCAACTGTGGCTGGTATACGGTATACAATGCCAAACAGTTTTTAAATTGTCTTGCACAACACGCTAAGCTTCGAATCTGCTTGAGGTAATCTATTTATTCACAATTACAATTACATATTCATAATTCTCAATCACTTATTCTTGATTAATAACATTTGGTTGTGTTTTTGTTTTTTGCAGTTCTCTTGCCCGAAAGTGTCCCCAAAGGAGATAATGCATTTCCGACAAGAGACAATAAAACTTGTTATCGAAAATTCGTTTCCAGTTTCAATTACACAGTGTTCTCCACCAAAGTTGCTTCCATTTGAAGAAATGGCAATAGAGATCATAGAAAAGAAAGACCCTCAACTTGAACAATGATACTCAAGTTAAGCGGTTCATATATTTTCAAACATGATGTATACAAAAAAATTATATGACATAATAGAAAATTGCGTTGTTCAAATTTTATGGATCTTCAATTTCGATGGATGTTTTTTAGTGATTCAGTTTTACAATATAGTTGAAGGTAAATAGTTTCTCATGTTCAAGTAATCTTAGATTTCTTATGCTCATCCTTAAAACAAATCGTTCAAGTAATGAGCATCCTGAAAAACCGAAGGCCGACAACATATATCATTTCCAACCAATTAATGCTTTGCCAAAACCTTAGCTGCACATGTCTCTCTTTCCATAGTCATCTCAGATTTGAACCAAGAATTCAAACCTTGTTCAAGCTTCTTATACAAGCATTCATATGTGTGAGAGCTTGTTGGAAAAGTTTTTAGCTTTCACATCATATGTTGTTTGATCTTTCTCGTTGATGTCATTAAATATTCATGAATGATGGATCACTTTCATTTGCCAACCATTAGAGGAGTTCTAAATCCAAAAAAGACCCTTTGTAAAAATTCTCTATATATTTTTTTTCTCAATTTTTGCCTACACATGGACCAATCAAAACACTCAAATTTGAAATCTACGTATCTTAACTCATTAAAATTGAAAAAAAAAAAAGTTTTCTTAATAATGCTATAATTCGGTGTCAGGGGCAGCCCGCAACATGACATGATATTGATAGTAGAATATGCAATTATCATTATAATTAGTATAACTTTTTAACCGTAGCTCCAATTGAGACAAAAACTATACCGTTAGAAAGCGCTCAAGGAGAGCTTTCCAATGATACTCTAGATGACCTACTTCCGACCTACTATTCAAAAGTTATGGCCAGTCAAAGTTTTCAAAAAGTCATATATCGCTCTTGTGCGACCATAGAGCACCCCGAAAGTTGAAGAATTTCCATTTCAATTTCTTGCAAAAAATAATGCTTCTTGGTACAAATATTCTTAGGTGCTCTATGATCGCACAAGAGCGATATTTGACTTTTTCGAAAACTTTGACTGGCCATAAATTTTGAACGGTAGCTCGGAAGTAGGTTATGTAGGGTACCGTTGAAAAAGCTCTCGTCGAGCGCTTTCCAAAAGTATAATTTTTGTCTCAATCGGAGCTACGGTTAGAAAAGTTATATTATTTTTAATGAACTACAAGCAATAATGTACATAGAATGGTTAAGCATTGAACTAAAATTTTGAGAGGATGTGTAGGTTTAAAGATATCAATAAAGAGCATATTTGCCTTGAATGAATATTGCGTTACTCTTGTTGTCACTTGTTTCAAGCATGTGTGAAGGTGCTTTGTCATACGATGATTCATCATGCAAAATTGACACTTGGACAAAACCTTCTATTTTGAGCACTTTTGGTCCATTTTCCTTCTATATGGAGATCTACTTGGAAATCTTCTAGAAGTCAAAATTCGTCTACTTCAGCTTATTCCACATGTGTGAGCTGTCCTCTACACATGGGATATGACACCTAAACAAAGGATGTGGCTCATGCAATCAATAGATTGATGCCATGTGACTCCTTTGGGCCTTATTTCCTGATTTCTATTTGCTTTGGGGGGCATACTTGCTTCCAATATAACACCAAACATTCATGCTTCCAAGTTCCAATGCTCTTAAAAAAAACTGAGTATATATCCTAAAATATTTAAAAGGAAGCTCCAGCATAAAGCCTTGTAAATTTGAAACTAATAGCCAAAATTAGCACCATTTTTGCAAGTTAAAAACGTACAAACTAAGAGGTGCTATGCCAATTTCAACAAATTGCTTCTTGTAGACTTTTTGGGTTCGGTTCGGTTAGTAATAAAAGTGTATTACTCACTCTCGCCGAGGGTGTGGCCCCACACCCTCATCCAATGGTGTATAAAACACTATCAAAGTGGAAAGATAATCGTGCCACTTTTGGATCTTGCTCCAATGTTGAAGGAAGGTGGAGCCCTCCTCCTTGCATCCTCCTTCACGTCGCGTTATGAATAAGCTTGTCAAATTTCTTGCTGGAGAGTGATTTCTTGCTTGAGAACTTCCAACCTCTAACTTTTAAGAACAGATGTGGAAATCTATTGGTGGGTGATAAAAGCTGAGGTGAACTTTGAGTTCACGTGAATAATGATTGAAGATTCATAAATTTTGATTTGTTTGCTTTGCCTCCATAGCAGCTGTAGCTTCTCGCAACACAGACAGTTGACATATTACGAGTACGGTTTGCAAGCTGGTGAGCGGGTAGAGGAGGAGTGGGTGGGTGTTGGAAATTTGGGAGATGGTGGGGCAGCGATCTATGTTTTGACGTTTGATTAAAGCAGGTGGCCCAGGACATGAAGTTTCTCACCCACCGCCATCTCTCTGTCTCTCTCTATCTGGCCATTTGCGAAGTCTGAGCTTTGCACATGTAATGGTATAGCCGGTTGTTGAATCGCATTCAAGTATCACATGTGCAGAATGTTGGTGAATGGATCAGCACGTCCCAAACTTTTTGAGCTGAAATTTTTTTCTCTCGTGGACAAGGTTATTACATGCTGATATATCCGAGAAAGCCTGCTATGAGTAGAGCATCTGGGCAGCGTATACAAATAACAATTCGTAAGGGAGGTCGAACACAAACCTTTATGTCGAAGTGGGCTGATCTAATCTAGTCATTGAATTCAATGCCACCACCAAAATCTTTTGAAGGCTGGTTTCCACTACAGCTTCAAAAGTACTCCATCTACTTAGAGCAAATTTTTCCATTTAGATTGGTTGTAAATTTTACTCAATACATGACCGATAATTTGGTTAAGAGGAGTCAAAATCATGATTAACCCCAATGATTCTTCTCACTTCGCTTGATGGTTAGTTTCAACGTGTTATCTTTCATTTGGTCTATGGTTTGCTTGGTGTTGAGTTCTCTTTGTCCTCTTTGGTGCATCAATTGACAAGAGGGTAAGCAATGTAGGGAAGAGTCAATTGCACAAGTGGTGGAGAAAGTTCTATGTCATGTGAAGATTATAATGAGCTTGAGAAGTCAAATTATCAATATCATTATCTTGAATGGGAGTGATTACATGGGCCTGATAGAAGAGATGTATTGCGAATCCAATCGCTTATTTGGATTGGTAGTAAAAGGTAGGAGTTCGATAAGCCTTTGAAGTAAATTCTCCACTCATGAAGTACAATTAGGAGATAAATTTTAACATAATCTAGTAGAGGATCACACTTAATATCCACAATGTACATGCTATTGTATGTTTTGAATATTAGTAAGGTCCAAAACTTGGGGATCACAATTATCTTCTCAAATAAACATTAAAATTAGATAGCTTTTCAAAAGTGCGATCCCATATGACATTTGAATATTCTGAATTGTCAATAAAGATGATGCCAATAAACTTAACATGTAAAACTGATCAAGATTACATAAAAAATGAAGTATTACAACCTTGAGTAGTAGATTAATAGAGTTATGCCAACTCTAGATGCTAGAGCTCATCTACGTACAAAGATATAAAAGAGATCTACTTTAGAAATGACTCTGAACCCACTTGATACAAGCATCCAACTTTATGGAAGTGTTTCACCCTTAGAAAAGTAGCCCATACATTCATGCATGCATCATTGACATATTGATGGAAAACAAAGAGAGGAAGCCTATGCATGAAAAGAAATATGCCAAACATGGAATTTAGCATCTCATAAGAACACTCACATACCAATATACCATAGAGGGGTCAATAGGGGAAACCTACCCCCGATAGGAAAGTTTTAGTATGCAATTGACCACCGATCTTAATCAATCATGAATACGAATGGAAGTCCCAAAAGGGATTCTTTTTCACTAATATAATCTAACATGCATGATAAGCAATGCTAGTCTAACATTCAAATGTATTCACAAATTAGAACTATTTGAATTCATGTGAGAGGTACATCCAAAAAGGGTGGAAGAAGAAGGATAGGAAAAGATGCAAATGAAGATGGAAAAAAGAGCGATTGGGAGCTGGTGAGAGATAAAAGGGCTAGTAGAGAATCCGAGATTAAGGTGGAAAGGATAGGAAGTGGGGGGGTGAGTGTAGGGAGAGGGATTAATGAAGAATAGGGAGGAGAGATGAAGAGATAGCAATGTGTGTGTGTGTGTGTGTGTGTGTGTGTGTGTGTGTGTGTGTGAGAGAGAGAGAGAGAGAGAGAGAGAGAGAGAGAGAGAGAGAGAGAGAGAGAGAGAGAGAGAGAGAGAGAGAGAGAGAGAGAGAGAGCTTTTGGTAGATCATGCTCCAATATGATCAAAAGAGTGTCTTCATGCTTGCATCCAAGAGGTAGTACAAGAAAACCTCTTCCACTTTGCTATCTCCTCCATATGGTTCAAGGCATCCATTCCCAAAAAAAATTGCCTTAATTGAATACAACACTTCTTGCAACTAGAAGTTATTATCATCAAAGCTCTATCCAAAACAACACTTTCCAAGGTGTCAAAAGCCTTACCATGATTTGAAAACACAATATAATGAGGAAAAAAAGCATGATGTAATCTCTAAAGAGGATTTGGAGGAAACTAGACATCAATAATCGTAGTTTTTAATGATTTGGATGAGCAAGAGAGGAGAAGATTCTTTTGAATCTAAGTTGCAAAAGAATAAGATATTTTTATTGAACATCATTTTAATCCTTCTCAAAGCAACCTGATGACAAGTCTAGGTATTTGTAGGTGTTATCTCCAAAAACTAGTCTACCATAAATCCAATTTGTTAAGAACTTCCAACTTTTGGTGCATGAGTTGTCCAAACCTAAATGCAACATGAGTTGCCATACAAATATTGAGGAATATACTTTCATACTTCAACTTGATAGGATTTCATCTTGATTGCCCAAAAGATTAGGCAATAACAATAAATTTGCTGGATCAAAAACTTTCTGATTTGTCAAAAGAGAAGTTCCTTTTTCCAATATTGATTACATAATAAATTAATGTAGTTTGCTTTGTAATCAAAATCTATCAACTTTCAATTCAGTGCATAAAAAATAGCATAAGAACTTTCTTTGTGATTTTGATATTTCCCTGTTAATGATTTTTTAGAATGTTACTTGCTCATTGAACCTTAAAAGGTGTCCCATTTTAGGATGTGCAGTGTCTACCGTTATTGAAAATCGGCCAAAAACTGCAATTGCTTGTCCACCTTGAGTCAAGAAACATGGAAGGAAATAAACATCCTCACATACATTATATCAACAATATCCAAGTTGATGATACTTCAAATGGACCATGAATAGCATATTACATTTTTTAAATCAATAAATAGATTGTTCAAATTTCCCTGTAATAAAAAATAATAAATGGCATATAAGAAATGTGAAATTGCCTAGTTTTAGCACATGTGACATAAGGAGGTCGAGCTCCCCAATAAAAGACCTATATAAATGCAACATCCACCCCTACATTCTATTAAGTTTGGTGGAAGCAAACCGTCACTGGAACTGCTGTAATTGTCAAAGTATTTTGTGGCTATTGCAGGCTTCACGCTCCATGACACAGTTCTTCCTTGTGAAGGACCAGAAAGAACCTATATTTCTTTCTACATGTCTGAAAAGGGAACCTGATTTTCTTAATACAAGCCCAGGCAAAATGGTGGAGGTCAAGTACTCTTCAATGTGCCAATTCTCATTTCAGACTTTAACCATAAAGCCTCGGTTAACAGCGATCATTGAATTTGACTTAGCATGGTGAACAACTCCCAGACACTTCCTCTATCGTGCTATTGTACCTGGAAGCAAGCTCATTCCACCTTATTTCATAGCAGCTTCAATAGGATTGCAGAAAGTTTGGAAATAAAACTCCACCTGGCATTTGTAGGCCTATATGTACAAGGACTCTAATGCTGAGTTTGGTTTTTGCTATTCAGGAAACGTTGCTTCAATCTCCAAGTTGTGCTTCCACGGAGAATTTCACTACCATCAGCTTGCATTCTTAGGAGGTGAGTGTACTTTAAGTCTCCAGTTGCGGTCATAGTAGGCGTAGCTGTGTCTGGAGGTTGCAGTTCAAATGAGCTGGGACAACAAGCTGTATCCACGGCCTGTTTGATCAGCTTTTGCTTTCCTTCAGTATCCTCCACAGACAGAGCGATGGCAACCGGTGAGCTTGGGTCAGTCATAGAGGTAACCACATCTGAAGGACAGCATTCTTGTCTATACTCCAGTGTCATGTTCACTAATTCATGAGCAACAAGAAGTGACTGTGGAATGCTCTGCATTACATCAAAGTTCCTGAGTTAGGATTTGTAGAGAGAGAGAGAGAGAGAGAAAGAAAGCGTTATTAATGTCTTTTTCCATGCCAAAAGGCATATAAGACTAGTAAATGTACATGTCAAGTATGTGGTAACAGTGGGAGTGTATGAAACGTCTCCAAAACAGTAACAGAAATAGCAAATCTCAAGCTATGAACTGAAATAGATGTGAGAGAGAGAGAGAGAGAGAGAGAGAGAGAGAGAGAGAGAGAGAGAGAGAGAGAAAAGACCCTATGCTCCAAAACCCTTACACATGTCAACCGGTCCTAATAGAAGGCACAGGTCAGATGCATAAAGGCATGTGACAATCGATTGCACAAAGGTACAGTCTAGCAAGCAAAGTCACTGCTTTCTTAGATCTACCAAACAATTTTAAGGAGCAATACTTTTTCCAGACACTTACCATCTGCAGCCATTTTCATTATACAAATGAGTTTCTTTACTTTGCGAACACGTACCAAGAAAGCTACACAATATGCATGAAATTGAGAATATTTTTTGGGTGCTGAGCTTGCATGATTGATATCAAAATATGCAATCCTAAAGAGAGGTGACAGAGTTTAAAGATCACCTCAAGTACCCATCCAATGTACTTCACATTATTTACATGTTGATTCATGTCCATATCCTGAAGCTTTGGCTGCACACATAAGATTCACTCAAGTCTGTCACATCCATCAGTGGCACACATTTGCAAAGCGATCTCATTTTAAAGTTGAAAGGTCGTCATCAAATGACTGCTACTAACATTAATAAGATAATTCATAATCCACTGCAAATTTTTCAATCATACTTTTTACATCCCTCCACAAATATTTGAGATATGACAAATTGTGCACAGTTTGATAGTCCTTCAAAAGGTGGCATGGTTGGTGAAGATCTCCTTTGCTCTCATTGAGGTCTTGAGTTTGATTCTAGTTGGCCTCAAGGACACCTAAGGGCAAGATACACACAGTTTGATAGAAATAGATATGGTCTTTACATTAGCTTACAGCCCATGCATGCATGCTAACTACCTGTGCCAGCTTTGTTGTTGCAACCTTCCTAGGACCTACCCGAGCTCCTTTCCTACCCCAGGCCCTAGCTCCACCTGTCACAGTCACGGCCTGGGCACCTGCAGGTATATGGTCCATAGATGGTCCACCCACACCCTCACCTCTGTCCATAAGCTTGGCTGGCTTGCAGATCCTTCAAGTATATTAGGATTGCAACTATGAGCCAGAGTAAAACTCTGAACACCCAACTTTAAACTTCAGACTGGATTGAGCTAGTACACTTAAAGTCATACTAACCACATCCTTACAGGATATGTACAATCGTGCTTTAAATTATTTTGATTCTGCAGATTTGCAAGCACTCGTTTCCCTCAATAATATATAATTATCTTCTTGTCTGGTCAAACAAAATGGTAAACATACTCAATATGTGATATCACATGCATAAAGGTACGTTCACATTCACTTCTCATACATCTATACAGAAAACCACGTGTTGAGTTTGTCTCACTTTTTGGAGGTGAAGGGCACTCAGCAATGATGAAGGCTAGCAGCAAAGCACATATATCAAACCTAAATATCATGTAAGACAATGAAAATTGCAGTATCAACTCTCATGCTAATTAGTATTTGATGACAATTGTACATGTGACAATTTCAGGTAGTTGATGTGGCTTACCACAAGGTTGGCTCGAATATAGAGAGCAGAATCATCCAGCTTCTTAATCTTTTGAGAAGGTTCGTGCTTCATGACAAACTTGTCATAAAAGAATGGGGATATTTCTGCCTTCACATCATCTGGCATCTTGGAAAGCTTTCTTGTGTCTTTGTTCATCATTGCCCAAGTGCTGCACCCCACAGAGATACTAGTTTAATGGTAACATTTACGCTCTTGAATACATTATCTGAAAGTCTTAAGAGCAGAGCTGTGCATCAAGCAATGTACCCCCAGGAAAGGAGAGCAACGAAACCAAAATTTGGTAAATTGAAATCACCATGTTTTCATCACAATAACTAAGTACAAGTGAATCAAAACATGCCAGAGACAGGAATGTATTTTAATTCTGATAAATACTGTCCCCTTATTAAGCACATTATTGATTATAACATTCATAATAAACATTTCCCCAAGTTGGTCTACACCGGAAAATAATGTACTTGGGGAATGATATTCCTTGTGAAAATACACTACAGGTTTTCTGCACAACAATTCTTAAGAGTACTGTCAATTTCAGCTGTGATTACCTAGTTGAGACTCTGAACATAGTAAATCACATCTTTGAAACTAATAAATAAGGATTCTTTGAACCTCTAAATTCAATACCATCAGGAAGACAATCAATTTCTGTATGTATGTCATAAAGGTCAGAACCCCGTAGAATGATGGCACATGGTTGAGTCAAATTCATATCAGTACCAAAGATTCTTTAAGGTCAGAGCTAAAAAGCTTAACCATGTAAGCACTAAGCACAAACCTGGTCGCACATGAGAGGATTTCCCCAGTAGCATAGTCACGAACAAGGAAATCACGACGCATGCCATTTTTACCAGAGCCACATACCCATGAATCTATCTCAACCACGTCCCCCCTGTTTGACAGAAAATCAGCTCGGCCACATTCTAGCAAATTTGAGATATATTGGAGAGATGTATATTTTGAAGAGATTTAACAATAATAGCACATCATCCAAAAGTGCCAGAATGGGTACAAGCTGTACTTGAACAGAACAAATAAACCTAACAGCGGTTGATTTTTCCTTAGTCCTTTCTTCATCAGTAATGATTCAAACATCCATTAAACTTAAGCGTACGATTCAAAATAGAATGAGAGCAACTGCAGTTTATGCAAGGTCCTGGATGTATGCATCTAACATAGATAAAATGTGCATACCAAACAGGATAACGATCAACTTGGATATGCATTCTTGTCACTACCCAGATGAGTCTATGGCGCATCATCGCATGTGTTGTTCCCATGCCATCACCCACAAAGTCTGACATGCCAACATGGTTCAAAGCTGTCTCCTGCAATAAACTCAAGTGTCAGCACATACACTTAGATCACATTTTCTCAATACTCAGTATAATAAGCACCACCCACTATGATGTTAGCTTTTGCCCCAAAACATGACTTCCAATGTTTGGCAATTATGTGATATGGTGGAGAGTACAACCTTCTATAAGCATTAATTGAGGTGGCATGTCAGAAATGATGACAAGAACACAATACGGAAAGAAAAAAATGCAAGAACTCCAGTTTCATAGTCCATTAAAAGGTTCTAGTGATCAAGACACAAGCCTCATAAAGGTGAGCACGAAATGCAGAAATTTCAAGACAGGCTTTACAGCTACTATGATCCATCTGCCTTTGGCCCTCCAACAAGTGCTGAGCTGGTAAAGACTTTCTTTCCTCACCTTGAGGTCAAGGGTACTACCTCACAGATGAGGACATACAAGATAAAAAAATACAGCCTGATTTTGAAGTTGCAGAGCACAGCCAAACAGGTATATGGAACAGCGTGACTGAAAAAAGGCATAGCTAATACAGCACTATCTCTTTACAGATACTGTTTTCACCCACAACAAAAAAGCTGTGATTTGAGTACTCCAAGGCTGGTATATATTCCTCTCACACATTGAGTAGCAGAATTGATTCACTGAACGAGTACTACACTGTGGTCTATTGAAGCCGAATTGATTATCCTAGTAGATTGATCCTTCAGTGAAAAATAGAGGAGCAAGACAATGGGCACATAAACGTTTCTATGAATACCAACAAGACCTGGAGAGCAGCATCTCAAATGATTGGAACATGGTTCTTCTATATCATGGTGGACATTTTGATTTACATAAAAACTTGCTATATATTGAGAGAATGAAAGTGCAGCTTGCTTTGTCAAGTTAAATATCATCTCAGCACCAAGCGTCAAGGAATTCCAGCAAATGTAACAGATATCTGAGTCTGGAGAACTCGTAATTTTACATCTATCTGCCTAAAGGAAGTACAAAGATTTGGTGTATCCGGCGGTTAAGGCTTCACTTAATTCCTTGACTTCGCAACACACTCTCACTCTAAAATAAACCAATAATACATCAAGGATTCGTTTGAGGTGTGCCCTTGTATTTCTGAAGTGCATTCATTTCTGAAAAAGAGCCAATATGGCTTTGAGGTCTTTATGAAGGGCTCCCTCAAAAGTGCTAATCAATTGTCTGTGGATCATAAAATATGGCATAAAAAAGAGGTGCTCCCCCTGTGGAGTAATAGATGATTCCCAATTGAAGAGAGACAGAGCATGGGTGGGTTCCCACACTTGGGGAGAGAGAGGAGAGAGACAGGCATAGGTGGCCCACATGTAGAGAGAGTGAGTTCAACCTTCCATTTGGGATAGCATCACTCATCCCTTACATAAGTGGATGGATTTCTCAATGACCTTTTCACTGGGTCATCCTGCCAAGAATATGGCTTGGGGATAATCTCATCGCCATCTTTTATGGCACGATTCCCCAGTGATCGTGGAAAGATCACTGGGGAATCCACTCCCCCACAAATAGATTCTATTAGCTTAGCCGTCTTATTTTTAGAAGAGGATTATTTTCTGGAAACGGCTGAATGAAATTAGTGCTAATAGACTTTAAATGGTGATAATATACTTTTGACTAATCATAGATATTAAAGGAACTATGGTCAGCTTAAAAAAGAAGTCCTGAAAATGAGAGCCAACAAAATCGTCAACCAAAAGCCATAAAAGAGTGCAGCAAACGAAAACACTCCACAGAAACAGACGACAAAAACTTTCAGAACGCGATAACAGTGTGTGTGACACATCCGAACAGTAAGATGTGGCTGGGAACTGAGGCTTTGGAGACAAATTAAAGGGAAAATGGCTGGGACTCTTAAAAGGCCTGTGTCTGAAGAATTTCTATGCCATGATAAAGTTGCTTACATTTTCCAGCCATGTAAAACGTGGACAACCTCTCTCGTCCTTTGTCTAAGGGGATGGATTTTCTAGATTTTTCCATCGGAGAAACCTATGGCTGGGACTCTTAACAAAATATGTGTCGAAAATTAAAGGCCTATGGCTTAGCCCCACTTTTCCATAGGAACGTCAGTAAATCCATTCCGCCAATAAGTTACTGGCTCTTGAATATTGAGCTTTCCAAACGCAGGTCCTAATAACAGTTTATATTCGCCCATTTTTTTGAAGAACTCACATGCTTTGAAGAATAAAAATGAAAGGCAAACTATTAGTCAGAAATAATCAATTTATCGATGCTGTCTTCCACAACAGAATAATACAAGGAAATCTGCTGCTAGAAACTTTTGTCAATTGAAGGAAAAGGCTCCTCTGGTAACGTGAAGGGGTGGGGTTAGACAAAGCCAAAACTGGAGGCGTACCTGGAAAAGGTTGGTGAAGGTCTCTATCGTTGCAAGCTTGTCAAAACCGACTTCGTAGGAACGAATCACAAATGCCTGCCTGTATATTGAGTCGTTTTCCACGAGCTTTCCCCTCCTAGAGGAATCCGCCCTTAGGGTTTGGTTCTTGAAGACCTCTGAGGCACCGTTTGGGGCTGCTATTTCAGTTTTCTGCTTAGCTACTGCTAGGATGGCTGCAGCGACCAGAGGGACGATTTTGCCTTTTGCTAAGAATTCTTCATTGGCAGCTGACGTAGAAGCAGATAAAACGTCTCTACCATTGATCACGGATCCATTTTTTGATGCATCCGTATTGCTACCTGAAAGATTTAGATTATCTAGCTTAGTTCCATTAACTTTGGTACCATTTACGCTGGCTACCGCATTGATCATAAACCGGTATGGCGCTCTTGAACCACGCCTTAAACTGCAAGCAGCAAAACTTTCAGTTCTTTGGAAGATCAAAGAGGAACCGTAGAAGATCTCCGAGTCAGAAATCTGCGAGACTCTCCATGATTGATGAGAAGAAGAGGCAGCCCAAGCGGAGGCCATCAATCTTGCCTCCATTATTCGCTCCCCGAAAAGAATACGTAGTATAAGCTCGTTTTTATTTGTTTGATGTCAAATTTCGATTGATCTGAAGGTTTTTCTTAAAATACTCAGTTTTAGAAAAGAGGTTCGTTTGTAGTCTATATTTATCACTTGAGTTATCTTTCAGTAAACAAATGTCAAGGCCAAAGGAGGTCGTCGTATCTAGCAATGAAGCAGATGTTCAGGCGTACTATAGGGATCTTGCTTCAAGAATACTTCCATTACGTCTAGAGCCTTACACACCAAGATCTTTGTCTTGTGATGTTTAGATCACAAAACAGCAGTAGCCGAAATAAGTGCGCTCTCAAAAAACTTCCACGAGGTGGTGCAAGTGGACACACACAAATACCTGTCCTCGTGGATACGACCACATTCCTTGTTGAAAACCAAAGAGGAAAGAAAATGAGAAAGCAACGTTCAAAGTCTGAAATGCTCGTTAAAAGACGACCATGGAAGGACAATGTCGATCAACTGCCAACACTTTCTAGACAAAAATCAACACAGAAAGCCCTGGTGTGAGGTCCTCATGCTTGCAAAAGATTGTGGATACCGCCTGAGGTCAATTCGTCCTCAAAATATTTTCAGAGATAAGAGTAAAACGACTTGGAGATGCAGATTTCCATCACATACTCTAGGAATGAAAACGCAGGATTGTCTGAGGATCCAGTCTCCATACCAAAAATGCAAACAGCTACAGCAACGGAAGCCAATGACAAAACACTATCCCTTTCAGAGAAACTTACAGCAACTACATAACAGGCAGGCGTAACAGAACAAACTCACAAGCTTTACAAAAGAAGACAGCGGATCGTTAAAAAGCACCTATGAATCCAGCATTCCAAACCGCAAACCCCGAAGCGCCGGCTCTTTGCTGGCACATGAAAAGCTCATCAATCATCACACATTAATAATGCCATCAATAAAAAAAACCAAAACAGCCAAATAAATAAAGCTACCCAGACAGAGCAAATGCAGCAGCAGAGAATAAAACTAAACAACAATGATATTGCAGGCAGAACAAAACGTGAAGCTATCGATCACGATCACGATCGACGGAATGCAGGCAGAATCGTATTGGAACCACGATCACGATCACGATCCCAGGAGGAGCAGGAGCAAGAACAGGAGCACAGACAGATTGCAGCAGCAGCAGCAGAGAGAGAGAGAGAGAGAGAGAGAGAGAGAGAGAGAGCGAATTTAAAACTAGCGAGGACGAGAAGAAGAAAGAAGAAGAAGAAGCAGAAGAAGAAAAAATACTTACCTGCCACTTTAAATGGTCCTTGACTACATATGCGTGTTCGCCTTTATTTACCGCCCTTCTCAGTTTGAGGCCGGCCCGTATGAATGGGGACGGCCAGAGGTCTTAATCCTTATTATTATCATTCCCAACTGCCCCTGCTTCCCACTCCTTGGGTAGAAGACGAGTGTGTCTGGCCCCCACAGCCCACAGGCCTCAAGGACCCTCCCTCATCTTATTGCTTACTTGATTCAACCCCAAGGGCATGTGTAACACTCTCTTTTTCAAGGCTAGAAAACAAACAAGACTTTATTGCCATGGAGTTTGCAACTTTGAGTGAGTGATCTTCCAAATCAATCTCTGTTTAGTGACCTTTGCATTAAATAAAGACTCGAGAGATTGTGAAATTTTTGTAAGCCTGTTAACCATGATGGAAGGAGCATTAAACTGGGAGTAAATGTCACTGAAAAAGATGTTTCGAGTGTGAAAGATGGTGTTAAGGCCTAGCCATGATTGAACGTCTTTTGAACTGGGTGTACTATAAAATTGTGACGATGTACGTTTCTCCAGTGTGAAAGATGGTGCTAGGCCAAATCGTGACTTGGTTGTTTGTAAAATTATGATAAGACCATTAGGCTGAGCCATGATTGAATAGTCGTGGAATTGGGCGTAAGTGTCACTAAAAGGACCTTTCTCAAGTGTAAAGGGATGACATAAGGACGAGACATGATTGAAAGCGGTAGTTGAGCCGATTGTAAAGGTCACTAAAAATACTTTTCCCAAGTGCAAATGATAGCGAGCGAGACCCTTTTTAACTCACACAGCGTTATAGGTCATGTTCTCTCTTCTCAACTTTCTTTACAAACCTTTCGTGAGCATAAGTCCTTGTGAAAGAAAATATGGACTTGAGAATTTATGATATGCTAAAAAAATTAGGTGAGGTCACTTTCAAATTTCATAATCTATCCTTCAATGTATTACAATCTACGTGTTCTTCACGTAAACATGGAGTCAACTCCAAATTTCCCAAGGCATCTCAAATGTTGCAACATTTAATGCTATTCTAGAATAATCTTCCAAACAAATCATTTGCGTACATGTTATGATTGTTTTCTTTAAAAGCCTCATCACCTTGGTTGGTGGAGGGTTGGCGTGCTTGAGGCTCCCAAGGCCTTCTCGATATTATACTTCCTTTTCTCAAGTGGTTGCTTCACTCCTCCTTTTCAAAGTGGCTAATTCATCATTTTCCAACTTTCAATTTGCTTCAAGTTCTTATCGAAATTTGCTCTGAAAAACTAGATTCTTACGTTTACTTTAATACTCTTTGGAAAATTGGCCAATTACATTTAAAATCAACAATTTGGTTAATAGACTTAATTGGTTCTTCTTGGGACTTCTCCAACAATACTTCTTCATAAGAATTTAGATAGCATTTGAGAATATCCAATACACTCTCCCTACAATTGCATTGCATAAATTTCAACTTTTATGTATTGTTGTTAGATGTAGGGAATGGATAGCTAACCATTTGTTTGGAAACAACATCACTCTGACTTTTTAACACTCTGCAGTTTTTTTTATGCTTGTTATAGATCTTTATACAAGCTCCAAAAATGTTATCTTTTGATTAGCAATTAAAGTGAGAAGCTGTGTTGCTAGGACGATGCCAAATCTTGAACCTACTGCACAATTTTATGATTGCATCCAACCAGTTGCAAGAGGGGCACAATGATGAATCTTTGTGATCCCTTTGAGTCAAGAAGGACTCTTGATTTTCTTATGGAGTTGCAGCTATTTTCAAGGAGGAGGAGCTTTTGGATCAATCATGCTCTTCAAAGATGGAAGAAATCAATGGCAAAAGTGCTCAAATGGGGGAAAGCTCTTCTTGATGCTTGGAGATGGCTTTCAATCAAGGAAGCCTTGTCTTGGATATGGTGACCTTGCTGTAATTTCAAACTTATTGGCTGGTTTTCTCATCAAGCTCATGCCAAAGGATCTACTTGAGAAGCTATTCTTAGCTACCTAATTATAAACTAGCATAGTAATCAAGCTAAATTTAAATGAGGAGTGTGAAGATTTTGCAAAATCTAACTTGATTAGTTTATAATTTCATGTACATATGTAAATATTACATGTGTGGAGCATGTTCCCACGTGTGAAGGATAGGCCTAGTAATTTTAGTTCATTTATGTTGGGTTTGAATAGTCAATAGGCCTCAAACTTGAGATCTAGTGAGATAGTGACATTTGTCACATGATGTTAGGATTGTAATGCATCTATTTGGCCCAATCACATTTAGAGGCATAGATTACAAGGCCAATCACCTTAAGAGGTGCATTACATGTGGGCCAATCATGTTGAGGTGGAAATCATGAGGTCCAATCATGATGAGAGGTGCAAATCTAGGGGTCCAATCATGATGTAGAATGGCAATAAATGGGGTCTAATCATTCTAGAGCATGTCCTTATGATACCATGTGTACTTTTCACACGTGAGAACTTCTCAAACAATGTAAATGATCTCCTAAGATGTGTGTGATTGCACATAGATCAATCTACATTGAGATACAAGCATACTAGGTCAAAAATCTAAGGCAAGAGCACTCTACACATGCATCAACCATCAATTATTCATCACACATAATGAAAGGACACTTTCCATGAAAAAAAACTAAGCTTGATCTCGGGTAGAGAGAGAATGCAACATGGAGCTCTCGAGTAGAGAAAGAATGTAAAAAGCTTGATATCTCTCAATCTTGCTACAGAAAAACCCTCACTCCCACTCATAGTAGCTCGAGATCCAAGAGCATGGAAATGAAGCAAAATGATTGGACCTCTAAAAATCTTCCTTTTACAGTGATTGGACCTCCTACATGCCACCTCTTACAATGATTGGACCATTTTGGTGCACCTCACACTATGATTGGCCCAGATTGACATCTGAGATCAAGAGGTGCTATGTCACTAATCATCTAGCATCAAGCCAAGTGTCACTAGCCTACACTATCACAAGCTAATCCACTTTCAAAATTGGCCTAATCACTTATTTACAAGTGTACAATGAGTGGTTTTGAAAGAGGACCCCCAAACCTCAAGATAGATGGCTTTTACAATTTCACAAGGGGACTTTTGAGGGTAAAAGAAACAAACAAAAGGAAAAAATTTGGCAAGAGGATCTTGTACACCATGTTGTTCTTAAAAAATATCTCATCAAGATACAAAGTTAAAAGAATTAGTATCATCCGCTTGTAAAATGACCTAGTCAAGATGAAGGTCCAAAGTCACAAAGCATCAATGACATCCTTGCATCCATCAAAGGTAGCACACCCAAATTCATGTGGAGAACGATGAGCATGAACAGAACTATGCTAATGGCAAAGGAGTTGTATGACATTATTACAGGTCTAGAGGCAAGACCCGAAGTCGACGATGCTGCAATCTCCCTTAGTTTCATCACATTTTGCTTTATTTTCATATTTGGCATATTGAGGCCAAAACTTGTTTTAGAATTAGAGATTGACTTTTCAAAGTTCATTAGTCTAAATTTCATTTGAATAGACACTTTTTGAAAGTGTGGAAAAGTTAGAATGCGAGTTTGAGTAGATTCAAATTTGAATAGTTGGGTACATTGAATCTAGACCCAAAATTAGTAGGGTTAGCATTTTGGTGGGAAAGCCAAGTGGCCAAATAGGGCTTGGACCTGCTATAAAAGGATGTAACTCGTGGAGAGAGCTATCTTCTCTCTTCTCTATCTCATTTCATGCTTATACATGGTTCTCTTGGGTTCTACCCCATTGGTGCACTATCTTGGTGATTGCTTGCAATTCTATGTGTAGAATGATCTATATTTGCTATTTTTGGATCCACACGCGTGAAATACAGTAGCTTGCTGGTTTTGTACGGACAACAACAGTACTTTTTCATTTCATTGAAGTTTGATCAAGTTCTATTAGTGTTTGCATTTCATTTTGTGTGTAGATGCTGATTTTTCTACATTGGTGAGATTGGTAGTGTATTTCTCTTTCTAACCAAAGATCATTCAAGTAGATTGGATCATAATGATCTGAAATCTTTCACATGATCTACTTGCTTCTACTATCTTTGTCAAAATGCCACATAATCTTATTAGAAGATTCGGCTTGGCCATTGCCTCTTGGGTAGTAAGGCATGCTAAAACGATGGATCACAAAGAACTCTTCTAATAAGACCTTGATGGTCTCGTTGACAAAGTGAGTTCCTCGATCGTTGACTATCTCCACTGGGCATCCGAAGCGTACAATGATATTTTTGTAAAGGAACTTCTTGGTGGACCTAGCATCTGCTACGTGCACTGCTTTGGCTTCAACCCACTTTGTGAGATAATATGTAGCCACGATAATATATCGGGCTTGGGTACTGTGAGCGATTGGGTGAATAGGGTCGATGTAATCAAGTCTCCATTTCTCAAATGGAGCTTGAGCCAATACAGGATGTAACGGCTCATTGTTCACCTTTGTTGGTCTGTGTGCCCTCTGACATACATCACATTGCTTGATATATGCCTCAGTATTCTTGTGCATTGTTGGCCACTAGCAGCCAGATTGTAGGATCTTGCGTACTGTTACATCCGCTGCAAAGTGTCCACCTCCCATTGCTTCATGCGAGAGGGACATGATCTGACTTGTCTCATGGGGTAGGATACAATGACGAATGATATTGTCCACCCCTCTTCGATACAGTTGGCCGGCAATCAGCTGATATGGACGAGCTTTAAGTACAAGTTTCTGCTATTGCGCCTTGGATAGTGACCGATCAGGTTGACCGTTCATCAAATACTCAACTATGTCTGCGGCCCAATCTGGCACAACATCCACGTAAAATAAAGCAGCATCTGGTAACTCATCATCAGGCTGAGGATTCTTCTGTGTCGATTTGATTCATGATACATTAACCATATAATGTTGCTTGCCTTTGCGTACCACTATTCAAAAATTACTGCAACAAGAGTAACCATCTGGTGATTCTCCCTGTGTTGCAGGTTTTGTTGACTAGGTAGAGCAAAGGTTGATGATCAGTGTAGAATGCAAAATAAGTTGCCATAAGATAATGGCGAAACTTCTTAACCACAAATATCATTGCCAAGGCTTCTCACTCAATCGTTGAATAGTTGATTTCAGCATCGTTGAGTTGTCGATTGGTGAAGCGAATAGGAAAGTCTTTCTTGTACTTGCCTGGTTGGGTCAAAACTTCTCCTATAGCATACTTTGATGCGTTGGTATGCACATGAAACTCGATTGTCCAATTGGGAGGCCGTAAGATTGGTGCAGAGGGCCAAATCCGCAAAGAATAGAATGAAGATTTGGTAGTAATTGGCATGCCCCATAAATACATAAACTCCACGAATTGTTCCAGGGGGTGGAAGATCCATGATAATACGTATCTTAGACAAATCAGTGGTGATCCCATGTCTAGATACAATATGGCCCAGGATAAGACCATGTGTGACCCAAAATTGGCATTTCTTTGGGTTTAATGATATTTGAAATATGCAACATTGTATAAGCACTTTCTCTAGTTGAGATAAGTGCTCATCATTAAATCCGTGCATGCAAAGATCATCGAGGAAGATCTCTAGGAACTTTTGTAAATAGTCTTTGAATGCCTTCTGCATGACGCGCTGTAAAGAGCTAGGGGCATTACAAAGACCGAATGACATGACCTTGTAGGCATATGTGATAAATTTTACAGTTTTTAGGACAATAATGATTGTACTTTACAATCATAGAGAGTTATTGGTTGCTTAATCAATGATTCTATCAAGTTCTACACATTAGATCTTGATCTAGATTCACTACACTTGGATTTAAGCAAGAGCAATGGATCAACACATCATTTTTTAGTGAGAGCGGCCTCACACGTGTGGAGTACTGTCCACTGTACGGCCTCCACCTGAAACAACAAGTACAATGATACTAGATAGCAATCATACATAAAAATCACAAAACAAATGACTAGAAATCTCACAAAAGTGTAGAGTGCAAAAGTCTCATCAATCTTCTTAGCAAAATGATGATCCTTCTATGGATCAAGTACATCCATGAGTCTGGTACAGTCCAGCAGGCCTTCACACGTGTGAAGAGTGCCACATACCTCAGATCTATCCATTTGATCCATCCTTGATCCTTATCCAATAGTTGACCTTCTAGAATATGACTAAAATCCAAAAAGCTAGTCTCCTAGAATATAGGAATATTTTCTACAAAATAGGATCTAAGGAAAATGGTCAACTCTTATCCTCTAGTACTCTATACACATGTGTGAACATCCACTTGCCATGTGGGAGCATTTACTCATGCACATGCAAGGAAAAGCTAATTTGTAGGTGACTAGTCAACTTGACTAAAAACTAGTCATTTCATGTTCACACTAACTAGAATGATACAAAATCAATTTGGATATATACAAACATGAAAAGTACATCCTTTCACACGTGGGAACAGGCTCCACATGTGTGAAATCAGATCATCAACATATTCTAATGTTTGATCAATATTTACATGAACCAATGTCAAGTGAGAAGTGACAATTTTCAACAATATGTTCTCCATTTAGTAGCAAATGTAGTCTTGTGTTGATCCTCCGGTGCAATCTTCACTTGGTTGTAGCCACTGAAGCCATCCAAAAAACTGTAGGCTTCCGCTCTAGCTCCTCGATCCAAGACGCTTTTTGTGAACGGCAAGGGAAGGTGATCCTTCCGCGTCACAGCATTAAGTGCCTTCAGATTGACACAAATTCACATTTTGCCATTCTTCTTGGAAACAATGACTATGGGTGACACCCATTCTGTGTGCTCGATTTCATAAATGAAATCGACATCGAGCAACTTCTGCAACTCTTGCCTGATTAGCTCGGTGTAGTTCGGGTTGCAGCGATAGTATCGGCTTACCTTTGGCGTTGCTCCTTCGACCAAAGACATGGTGTGTTGGACTACAGATGATGGAATTCCTTTTAAATCTTTGTAAGACCATGCAAAGCAGTCTTTATACTCCATCAGTAACTTCTGTAGCTTGGTGAATTGTGAGGGCGTGAGTTGTTCACCCACATGAACAATTTTGTCTTCTTCGTCTGACTCTTCTAAATTCATCGGTTGACTGTGAGCCAGTCCCTCGTAGACTTGTTTTTCTTTTTTCTGATTTGTATCAGGTTTCAGTTGCGCTTTCAGCATCATGATCACCACGTCGTCCAAGGTATAACTCTTGAAGTTTTCTGGCACATCGTAGACTGGTGCCTTACTCGTTTCTTCCTTCAAAAGGTTGATCTTAGCATGATTCACGAGTGATATCTTGTGCATTGCTTCTGACATTCCTGAAGCTGATGTCGAAGCTTGGTCGGATGACCCTTGAGCATGCGATTCAGCAACTTTCTTCTTGCCTTGTATATTGTTGTTGGTTGTTGCTGCTTCTTTGCTCGTTGTCTTCTGTTGAGGTTCTTTGACATTCGCCACATGGTTCCGAATGTCTTCATCCACTATTGCTATAGCCTCTTTGGATAAATCACTCCATTTGATCACCTGATTGTATATATCATCACCTTGTACGTTGATGATATGTTGCTTTTTAGCCACAACACCAATTTGGTGAAGGATGCTAAACATATGTTGTCTTCCAAATTCGACATGACCGATTTGGGCAAAGCTCACTCAAATCCACAGAGACAGAGCAAGATGACTGATCTACATTACTCAACAAAGGTATCTTCACAACGTTCTTATCAAATATAATTTGATTAATTGTAAATTAGCTCACTCACTGATGGAACCAAGCCACAATTGTCGAAGGACCAATGTCCTCAGACCAAGCATGAAGAGGAGCAGATGAGAGAGTATCCTTATCGATCGATACTTGGATCTCCAATATATGCAATGGTCTGTACAAGACTTGATATCGCCTCTACAGTTAGCTCACTTGGCCAATTCATGGCCAATCCTGGCATTACCCATTGGAAAGCTCTGATAAGAGTCATGAGATACATTAGAACTACAACGAACCAGTGCATTTGCTATGGAGAAGTCAATAACAACAATCTTCATCAGCTCAGTGGATATTCCAATATAAGCTGGGGAGGAGATGTAGATATTCGTAAATCCACATCTGGATTTACGTTCTTCTTCAACGGCAGTCCTATCTCTTGGAACTGTCATAAGCATACCTCTATTGCTCTTTCATCTATAGAAGCAGAGTATATTGCTGCTTCTCAATCTATCAAAGAAGCATTTTGGTTGAGAAATCTACTATCAAATATTAGTCTGAATTAGCTCACCCCAAAAATGATCATATTTTGTGATAATCAGAGTGCCATTGCCTTATTGGCCAATCCTAGATTTCACTCTAGGAGTAAGCACATTGAGATCCGATATCACTTTCTCAAGGGCAAGATTCTTGATAGAGAGGTCAGCTTAACGCATTGTCAAACGCAGGACATGGTTACAGATGTGTTCACCAAGACATTGAGCAATGATACACACAACAAATTTTGTGCATTGCTTAGTCTAAAGATCAAAGTATTCATGGAGTCAGATTAGGGGGGGGGGGGGGGGGGGGGGGGGGAGGGGGGGGTGTGTATTCGATTTATCTCCTCTACCCTCCTAAATCCCATGTTAATCTAGTTCCATTCATAATGCTGCATATTCACTTGCATTGTCGCGCAGCTCCACTACTGAAGATGAGTAAGTGAAGGTTAGCCGACCTATTGAGTTTATACAACATAACATCCTTGGACTACGTATCGGGCTAGACATATCGAGAACCCTCGTGCTCACTTATCAACCGCCCAACTGACTTGACAATGACAACAGCCACGATCTTCTTCCTAACGGCACAACGGCTCCACGTCATCTTTTGACCGCTCATCAGCAAATATAAACTATATAACTATTGCAATATATTCAGAAGTTAGGAAGAACCAGATCATCTAAGTTGATTATTCATACGCTCAAGCGCACATTGACGTTGAGACGCCAACTTATCAGAGACAGACATTGTAGATGCCTTCGTGCATTAATTCTTTCTTTCAGACGGATTGTCAGTATAAGCTCATAATTGTTACAAATTGTAGTTAGCTTTGTGAGCACGTGGTTTCATCCACTATAGTCTTGTGCTTACCAGCATTATCTGACTTGTATTCATTATACTTAATCTGAATAAATTATTGTCTGGTTCAGTATTGCATGCTTTCAACCTTTTGTCTGAATTCTGATTGCTTTGTTTGATTGTCTGCTCTTGCTTCCATAACCACCGTGCAATCTAGCTCTTCTTTCATTCTTATGTTTGCCTACTGTTAACCGTTAGTGCACGCACCGAGGGAAATTTCCTACCGTCCGGACAAATTATAATTACATTGTATTGGAGAACATAATCCATGATGGATTAAAGGTGAGATTATTGAGTTTGTGATTGATTTTGCGACACAAGAAGGTTATTATGTTAGTTGGTTGCTCAAAGCAGCAAATTATTTTTATATTAGATGAAAGGATGTTAGATGTTAGAAAATGTGAAACAAAGTTGAAGTTTTAACGTATACTTGAAATTTAGTTTTACTATTATTACACTATATTTGATTCTATATATTTTGTCAAAGATAGTTATAGTTACAACATAGACTTCAAATATACGTTCTTAATGCATGAGCAACACATGTTGCTTGGTGGCTTTTCATTTTGTAGTAGAAGTATATTGGAGAGTGATCAGACCAATATGCATAAGTCGAACAAGATTGGCATTCATGGTTGTTGCAATTAGTCCATAGGTGGTCGAGTTGGGAGTTGTGTAGAGTTGTTGCTTCTTTGAAAAGTATTTGTAGTCCATGGTTGGCCATGAAATTATGAAGTAATTGTGCAGGTGAGTTGTGCTTTAAAATATCAATCTTTAAGTCACCTATTACTATCGTAGGAGCACTTGTGGGTATTGTTTGCAATACGTTGTGGAGAATTTGCAGCAATGATTTGATGTTTGTGTTTGGATGCTTGTACGTAGCGATTATGTGCATGTGGAATCGTGTGTCTTTGTTGAATATCACATGTGTTATTTCAATGTCATTGGTATTGAATGTTGTGACTTTGTGGAGTATTTGTGTCGGCTTGTAAAATATTGCATTTCCAGCAAATGAAAAGTTATTGTAGCTTTGAAATATGTGTGAAAAGTAGCTGGTTGTTAGTTTTTGATGTGTTTCTTGTAAACAAAGTATATCGAAATTCATTAAGTAGTTGGTAGATTTTAGGTCATTGTGGTATTTTTGTAAATATATCGTGTTCAAAGAGTGTATAATGAGGTGCTTGCTTACATAATGGTTAATGTAGGGAAGAGTGTGGTTCCAAGCAACTGTGAGATGTAGTCTTTGCATTTCTTGTTTCACTTTTGTTTCAATGATGAAGTTTTATGCTTGCAATGGTTGTAGGGAGTACATATTATCAGTGTCCTTAATTCTTGAAAGTGTTGTATAAGTTAGACCATGCGCTTTAATACCTTTTGGATTGAATGTGAGTTTGTCCATTGTAAGTCTTTGCACACGATGTATTGTCTGTGCTACGGCTAGTTTGATAGGAAATTGTTTTGTAGTGATGATTGTTTCCAATTTGTATTTCTTTGATAAGTCGTCATATAGGTGTCCATGTTCTGTCGATTTGTTGGTTGTAAATATGATTGTTTTCGTATCTTGTTTTGGCCCCTATATTTGTGTCGAAGAATTGTATCCAGATAATGTCTTCGGTCATTATTGTTGTTTTCGTTTGAAGTATCCTTTGGCACCGTTGACCAATCCATCATTGATGTTTAGATTTTTGCATAACTCAATCAACATGACATGTTTGACTTTGATAATTGTGGGTAAGCTAGCTGTATTTTGGAATCGCTTGGAATTTTTATATTCTTTTGACAAAAAAATATGAAATGAGTCAATTGCTTGTGAGATGTAGTCTGTTTCAGTTGATTGTTGCAAAGCATCATCATTGTGCTTTGCTTTGTCAAAGTTTGTATAAAATAGGTGTGGAAACGTGTGATCGAATGGAGGTTCGCGATGACACAATTCGTCTAAGAAATCTATGTCAGAAAAAGTGTGTTCGCATTGTTGTATTCTATTTAGTATGGATATAAAAGCTCAAATTATAGTCTTATTTTGCAACCATCTACATCGATTACAAAACTACCACAATTCAACAGTTGTTTGAAATTTTTTCCCGAAATTGATCTTCTAAAGTTTTATGAATATTGTGAGAAATTATATAGCAAAATCTTGGCCCGCATTGGTAGCAACAGTCACAGTTACAGTGATTGAAGTTGGACCACATTATTCAAATGGAGACGTTTTAATCGTTGCAAATGGATTTGATGAGAAAGAAAAACTTGGTCTAAGCATTTCTTAATTTTAGCTAGGAATAAATATCATTGAAAAGCGTGAAAGATGTTGTTAAGGCATATAGCCATAATTGAACGGCTATTGAACTGATTAATCTGTAAACCCAAGAACATCAAGAACAGGGTTGTAAGGGGATATGCAAGAATTACATCACAAACCCAGCCTATTTAGTTTTACCTGAATGCTGATTCCCACATTAATCCACAAGCAAGAAAGAAAAATCTAATCCACTCTAGAAAGCAGGAAAACTAATCCAC